>PYAF01001420.1:1298229-1313693 GCA_007407185.1 Glycine tomentella
TATACCACTTTTAAATAGAACTAATTTAGAAGTAAATTAAAAAATATTTGAAAATAAAAAAAATAGTTAGAAAATATATTTAAAATTTATCTAATTCTTATAATTAATTTAAAACTGATTAAAAAACAGGTTTTTATTCAAAATGATTTTAAAAAAACTGTATTTTTTTACTAAACTAATTTAGTTAATAGAATTAATATTGAAGTAAATAAAAAAAACATTTGAAAATGAAAACATAAACAAAATCTATTTAAAAGTGGTATAATTCTTATAATGAATTTAAAACTAATTGAAAATACATGTTTTTATTGAAAATGATTTTAAAAAAAAATGATACGCCAAAATTAATTTAGTCAATAGAACTAATTTAGAAGTAAATAAAAAAACATTTGAAAATAAAAACAGTTAGAAAATATATTTAAAATTTATGTAATTCTTATAATGAATTTAAAATTGATTCAAAAACATGTTTTTATTCAAAATGATTTTAAAAAAATTGTATTGATACGACAAAACTAATGTAGTTAATAGAAATAATTTTGAAGTAAATAAAAAAACAATTGAAAATAAAAAACAGTTAGAAAAGATATTTAAAATTTATCTAATTCTTATAACCAATTTGAAATTGATTTAAAGTAGTTGAATTTTAGATTGATCTTCTAAATTAATTCAATTATTAGAAAAAAAAAGGTGAAACAATTTGAAAAGCAAAAGCAGTTGGTTTGATTTTTTTTAATCATATGTCACTAGCCTACCAAGCAACATATTCCTTCTCCGACACGTGGAACCACATATAATGTCTTATAAGTCAACCATTTTAATATATTGTCGATATATTAAAATAATTTATTTTGGTTAGGCATTGGTTGTTAAGGATTGTTTATTAATTTTTAATGAAAAAATTTAGTTATAGAGAGTAATGATCACGATGACAATGTTGGATGGACCGCACC
This sequence comes from Glycine tomentella, assembly GCA_007407185.1. Classification (NCBI taxonomy): domain Eukaryota; kingdom Viridiplantae; phylum Streptophyta; class Magnoliopsida; order Fabales; family Fabaceae; genus Glycine; species Glycine tomentella. The sequence continues at coordinate 1,299,183 of PYAF01001420.1, forward strand.
GGCTGAGTCTCCAATGAGCGTGATAGACCCAAGCCCCTCTGTACGGACACTGCTTACACTACAGGGGAAACATGTATCCACGTATGTGTGGAACTCGCAGGGTGATCCGACCATGCACAAGCGTGTACTTAATGTTAGGCATACCGCGACACACAATCATAACGCTATACCTAAGGACATCCAGCCGTGACTTAGAGAGGCTGGCTTTTATCACGTTGCTCGTCTGCGCAATCACGAGGTACCCATATTCAACATACGTGTTAACTTCGAATTGACATGGCTACACGGAATTGTAATGTGTACTTGTATTGTAATGTATTCGTTACTGTTTTGTAATTTATTTATTTAGATCGACCACCACCTTGTGTCAGCGCTTGTCAAGCGATGGCGACCAGAGACACGTACGTTCCACATGACGATGGGTGAGGTAACAATCACCCTGGAGGATGTACATCATCTGTTAGGGCTACCAACCGATGGTGATGTTGTTACCGGTCGCCATGGACGCCATAATTTCTGGGCTATTATTGGTGACATGTTAGGGGTTGAGCCGGCTGCTGGTAGGGATTTGCACAATGGCTTGTTGGGCCTGCACTACTTACGAGAGATGTTTGATGATTATGTGGTCCACGCTGGCATGGAAGTTGGACGTCGGAGATACACTCGTGCATTGATTTTGCGCATTTAAGGTGATATGTTGTTTGTTGACATGGCTTCGAGCTTTGTGCCCGCTCGGTACTTGTTATTTCTAGATGATTTTCAGCGCACAGGCACGTTTAGTTGGGGCTCTGCAGTTCTTGCATCATTGTATAGGGAGTTGCGTAAGGCGACACGTCCAGCATGTCGTGAGATTGGTAGATGTGCTTTGTTGTTGCAGTTATGGGCTTGGACGCAATTCCCGACCATTTCTCCTAACCTTCCCACGGTGGAAGATTAGGATGTCATCCAGCGCGAGATATATGCCCACAGGTATTGTTTTCTCCATGTTATTGTTCGTTGTTTTGGTTGTGTTGGGAGTATATGTTTGTAAATCGTTAATTTTGTTGTTGCAGGTTTAATGTATACGATACACAACAAACTGTGTATACAAACATTCGCAGATATCGACATTATATTGATGTCATGCGCCGAAGAGACATACGGTGGAGGCCTTATGAAATTGTAGACATGGTCCATCCACCGGAGGTTGAATTGGCTCGGAGATTGTTGGTTGTTTGTCCTCTTATTTGTTACGAGGTTGTAGTCTACCAGCAGCCGGATCGAGTGCTGCGTCAATTTGGATTCGACCAGCCAATTCTAGATGATCCTATTAATTGTACTAAGCTGCTGACGATTAGTATTACGGGGAAGACAGACGTGGACTGGAGTCAGCGACATGGTTTCTTCATTGTGCAATGGGTAGACAGAGATATCCTAGTGTTGCAGGACGTTCAACCTATGCGGAGAGACGAGTACCTTTCCGTAAATAGTGAGTACATGTAATGGTATTTCTTTGTTACCCGTTGCTGGATGACCCACAGAGCTGCATTAAATGCACGTTAATTATAGTCGTGTATTTTGCATATTACTTTACATTTTATACTGACTACTAACTATTGATGTTCAGACGGATCGAGTGGAGACGGTTGTCCACATGACTTCAGCTGAGGCATAGGGGGCATTCGACATGCATTAGATCCACCAAGAGGTGGTGCGACTTCTCGCCGCATGCGACGATTTAGACAGAGTAACCGATCCTTGAGATGCTGCACCCCCACCCGTGCGGCGTCAGACAGAGGCCCCTCCTCCAGTGGTTCGCAGGAACTGACGTACGCGTCATGAGGAATTACCCCTTCACCACACCACTGCGCCTGTTACGGACACACCTGTGATTGTACCGCCGCTTCTGCCACGTCCTACAGGCATGTTCTATGCACCAGGGTACCCTTCGGGCCTATCTCAATAGTACTGGTGGCCACCACATGATGCTCCTGGATCACAGTACCCCCCTTGGTTTCCCCCGCCGTTGATGCTGCAATTCGGATTCGCATATCCATCGTATACCATGTATGCAGCTGGGCCTAGTTCAGCTGCGGCTAGTTCAGTTAGGCCTAGTTCAGTTGCTCCCAGTTCAGTTGGGTTTCAGTTCACACCTGGACCAAACACATTTGCAGATTGTTATAGGCCCACTGCTCCGACTTCAAAGCAGGATCCGATTATGGCCAGTCCTACGGCACATTCGGCTCATTTAATACATTCTCCCAGTTTCGGAGAATATTCGATGGATGAGATATTGGCGGCAATGGAGGGGGCAGATGAGGACAACGATGAGCATCGTCATGATGACCCTGACCGCATCATTAGGCGAAATCCAGTTAGGGGAGCGTGGTTTCAATGTAATATGTCACCGTACGAGCATAACATGAGGCGTTGTGGAGGATAGCATGCAGACCCCGAAGAGGATGAATGATTATTTTAAATTTGTAAAATGATAACTATGATGCAGTTTTAAATTATTTTTATTTGATGTGTTATGCAGAACAATGGACTATACTTACTTGTTCGAGTTGTCAATCCTTTACGCAAATCCATCTCGTTGCGTATGTGTGTACTCTTTGGCCTTCCTTTTTTATGCCTTAGCGAAACATCTGGTATAACGATGGGCGATGCAGCTGGTGGTATGAAGTCCTCATTTCCAATTGGGAATCACTGCGAAGAATACACTTATACACAGGGTCCACATATTGTCTGTGATCGTGGTGTGTGGATCGACATGATGCAATAACATGACTACACGGGAACCTGAAGGCAGTGAACTCACCACATTGACAGTATCTTTCACCTAATGACACCGTCCATTTCTTACCGCCACTATGAGTCTGTATGTTGTACGTCTCTTGAACCTCAAACCTTGTCTTAAGTGTGTCATAACAAGTGAAATAGTGTGTTGCGGATTTATCAACCATCACCATATATTTTTGCCATCCTAATTTTGAGAAATGGTTACCTCTTGCCATCTCCTCATGGGCCTCCTCACCATGTGCGACAAAGTATGCCACTAGTTGAGTGTAGGTGAACCGCACAAGGGACGTAATAGGTAGGCTTTTGGCTCCTTTAAGTACCTTGTTAAATCACTCTGAAAGATTGGTTGTTATGTGACCAAACCTTCTTCCCAGTTCGTCGAAAGCTATACTCCACTTTTCCTTTGGGATATTATCAATCCAGGCAACTACTTGCGGGCTTAATCCTCTAAATGTTTCCAATCCAGCATCGAAATCTAATCGTAACGTTGTATAAGCTGCAAATAAAAACACGAGTTCAAAATAAGGACATAAGACAGCTGGAGTAAGTGGATGTAATAACATTCTCTTCTGGGCACATGTACCTAATTTCTTCAATTGCTTCTTCAACATGACATTGCTGAACTTGTGATTAAAATTACTCGCCAGATGGCAAATGCAGAAAACATGGTATGCCTGGGGTGGTTTCCATCCTAGTTCAACATTGTTCACCGCTGCGAGTATGCCCGCATGCCGATATGAAATAAGACAAATTTCATCTTTTTGCGTAACGTGTATCTGAATTAATGCCAAAAACCACGACCAGTTGTCGATATTCTCCCCGTTAACAATTGCAAATGCAAGTGGAAGGACATAATTGCTGCCGTCAACTGTGGTTGCAATGAGCAACGTTCCCCAATATTTCCCATATAAATGGATTTCATCAATACTTATAATTGGTTTGCAATAATTGAATGCATCACAACATTGTTTAAATGTCCAAAACACTCTCTTGAACACCTTAGCACTTCCATCGAGTAGTCCATCAATAAAATGGTCATTCAAATCCAGCTTGTAGGCAGAACTGGGAGAACAAATCAACATGTAACTCAACCACCTTGGCAGGAATGCATACGACTCATTCCAATCCCCGAAAACCTTCGCAATGACCTTTCGCTTTGCCTTCCATGCCTTTTTGTATGATATATGAAATTTAACAACTGTTGCTATCCTTTCTTGAATTAACCCAATTTTGACACTGGGGTCCTCCCTTATCATTTCTGCATTTCGTCAAACAATACTACATTAATACAATTTCAGCAAAATTTTAAGTTCAATTAAATATATTTTACGCACCTAGGATCAACGAACATATCAAATTTGAGTTAAGTTGTTTGTGATCTTGAGAAAGATTCTAACCGACACATGTGTGTTAGTTGTTCCATATGCCCTATTCAGTGCCACCCTTTTTTTCGTATGCCCTCATCCTTCATGGACAACCGTCATAATGATTTTTACAAATCATTATAAGTCTTTTTGTATCACTTTTGTTTACTACGGTTTTGCAATGCTCGGCCATACAGTATTGCTTTATTGCCAATTGAACATCATGCTTGCTCTCAAACACCTGGTCCTTATATAGCTGTTGACCCATCTGCCAGTTAGGCATTCGTACTCCTTGCACGTCATCAAACTCCTGATCTGGGTATGCCCAATTAATATTTGTGTAATGGCCTATGTCAGACCAAAATGGAATGTTACCCTCTACTACATAATGACACATGCAAGTGATTAAAGTGGAGTAACATGTAGGCACACATTTTATTGAAAATGGTAACTAATCAAATGAATAAATCATTCAAATCATATAATGTTTTTCAAAATTATCCATTAAAGATAATTTATGTATTTGCATAGGCACGGAAACCTAGCTAGTTAGGGCTGAGTCATCACTATAAGGGAAGTTAAGTAAGAAATTTGACATTCAAGTGATTAAACCTCCAATAAAAAATATACAACTAACTAACAAAACAATGTGCATGCATACCTGGAACCGGAGACGGGTCTTGCATTCCGACAATGCCCAGAGAAGGAATTGGAAAAGCACGATCGAAATCACCATCGACGTCCGTATCCGATGAGTCACTGTCTAGAACAACACCTTCGTCCACCTCATCCTCAGAACTGTCCATAGGCCAAGCTGGGTCGTAGGTCGGAACCATTTCATTGTCCAGCGGTATATCCCCATCTTCAGAACCAATTTGTTGGGTTGGTTGCGAAAGTGGTGGTACTGATGGGGATACATCTATGTCTTCGGGACTAACTAGCGGCTCTCTATTAATGTCAATGGAGCAAATGGGTTCGACATAATGTTAACTGCTTGATTGTGCACCACAATTTAATTCTGCAAATAATTCAATAAATATGGGGTTTCCTTTGTCTGATATGCATGCGTCTGTAACTAATGCTACGTCGTCATCATCTACAATATCAACAACAACCCACTGAAGCAGGTTGCCTGATGCACATCTAGCAATCAATCGAGATACAGATTGTCCACGTTGTAATCTCAATTTTTTGTAAATCATTTTCATCAAATCACGGTGACTGCATCTTGCGGGCATACGAAACATTTTGCTTTCTCCTTCAAAAGCTTGACCATTAGGTCCAACATATCCACTCTCATTATAATAAACAATGCTTATTAAACCATTTCCATTACCACTCATTTTCGAAAAATTATACTAAAAAATAACACAGCTTTTACGATGATGTGTTTGGATTTCAAAATTCAACTAAAAAATAATAGAGCTTTTACGATATTGTGTTTCAAATTGAAAATTCAACTAAAAAATAATAACAGAGCTTTTGCGATAATGTGTTTCGAATTGAAAATTCAACCAAAAAATAACTGAGCTTTTGCGGTACTGTATTTTGGAATTCAAAATTCAACTAAAAAATAAAAGACCTTTTACAAAAATGTTATTTCAAATTAAAAATTCAACTAAAAAACACTAGACAGAGGTTTTATGATAATGTGTTTATAATTGAAAATTCAACTAAAAAATAATAGCACAACTTTTACAATAATATGTTTCGAAAGACAAATTCAATTAAAAATAACTAAGCTTTTAAGAAATCGTGTTTGGATTTGAAAACTAACAAAACAACAACAACTTGTGCCAAAACGAAAAATGGAAAAACAACTTGTGCCAAAAGGAAAAACGAAAGATGGTTTATATAGGTCCAAAAAGCAAAATCAGTTCCCAAATTCGCTGGGCCATCTAGCTAAATAAGCTACTAAATTCGCTCTGACCCAAAGCGACTTCCTACGGATACGACACGTGGCATACGAACCTAATCCGTAGGGGCCCCCAGCGACCTATGACACATGGCCTGACACACCTAATTCGCTGGTCAAGGAAGCGAATTACGTGGCCAACCACATTACGCCAAATCAGCTTCCGTACTTTGCGACCTGTGCCAGCGAAATTGCTCGCGTGGCAGTTTGGAAAAAAGTTTGCTTCCCGTGGCATTCTTCTGGCCAATCTTTTAAAAAAAGGTGGCACAAATGTGACTGTTCCAATCCTTTCACCCCGCGTGTCACACTAATCATCGTCTGTGAAGCAGTTCCCCGTTATCATATGTCCTTGTAACAGTTGTTGCAGCCCAACCCCACTGCATTTGTTTGTTGGAGAAGGTGCGTACCATGACATCCCCTTTCCACATTTTTCTCCAGAAGAGAAATCAAACCAAAATTAATTAATTTCACACTATTAAAAAATTTAGTTGACATCATTTAATTTTGTTAGTCTCAAACAAAAAATAATATTATTTTCAAATTGTCAGAACTTGATATTATAAAAAAAAAGAATCATTAAAAATAAAATTACAAATAAAATGAGAAGTGTTTTAGGAAATGACATCATTAAATAAATAAAATAAATTATATTTACTTATATTTAAGTTTAACATACAAGATAACTTCTTTGTTATATTTGAGATTTCTAAAAAACCAATTAAATCACTAAATCAAATTCAAACTTATTACTTAAATATTTTATTCTTAAATTCATTATTATTAAATTGAGTAAATTACACACATACCTCCTGTATTTTGCTCAAATTTCAGCTGATACCCCTCCCCTTTTGCATATTACTTTTATCTCCCTCTATTAACGCAATTAAATAACCTCAATTGAAATATGTGAGTAGACAAAATTGTCCTTACATTTTAATTGTAAAACCCAAATTATCCTCTCACATTTAGTTTTAGAAAGATTCACATTTCATTCATCTTCACCATTCGCGAGTACTTTTCATCTTTCTCTTGTTGGCGAGTTCTTCTTCAGCGTCTAGGGGGTGCGAATCTCTCTTTCTCTCACGATGTTCATGTTTCATTCCTCTTCATCGTTCGCGAGATCTTCACCGTTCTTGTTCCAGTTCACGAATTCTCCATCGTTCCTCTTTCCGTTCACGAGTTCTCTATTGTTCCTCTGTCAGTTTGCAACGTTCACGAGCGCATCTATTTGTCTTCCTCTTCGACGTTCACGAGCACTCTGTGTTTTATTCCTGTTCCACGATTTTTGTTCATGCTATGGTTATGCTTGTAAGTGACCACTAGACCTTGTATATATGTTACTTTTTAAGATTATTTATTTAATTTTGATTGTTTATTATTGCCTATTTCTGAATGGAGTTTCAATGGGAGACTAGTTTTAGACCACTTATGATTTTTAAAATCAGTTGTTTATTATTTTTTTATTAAAATAGTGATGATGTTTGGGACCACAGGAAACACAATGGACGAACTGAAAATCATTTATTTATTATTGTTGATTAAAATAGTGTTGATGTTTGGGATCACAAGAAACATAATGGATGAACTGAAAATCATTTGTTTATTATTGTTGATTAAAATAGTGTTGATGTTTGGGACTACAGGAACACAATGGGTGTACTTAAATACGTGGAATACATGATTGCACCAACATTTTTAATGATTTAGACTTGTCACCATGTCACCCTTTTTATTTTGTCGTTTTGTTCTATTGCTATTGGTAAAAAATTTTCCCTTAAGACTAATCATGATGTACTGAAAATGTTTGTTGAGAATCAAAATTCAATTCATATGTATGTTAGTAGAACAAAGGATGAGAGGAAGGGAATTAACACTACGTACAAACAAAGTGGATTCACGTCCAACCAAAAGTTGAGTTAAAAAAAAAAAACAAGAGTCTTAAAATATATTCAGATTTTGAGGAAGAAGATAAGGGTATTTTAGATATAAATTTTTATTAAAAGTCATGTGACCAAAATGTGTCTAATTTCTGTTAGATTATTAAACGGTATTTAGAAATGACGGGGTCTAGATGTAATATGAGTCAAACAATTAAGAGATTTTTTTAGGGTGCAAGAAGGGAGAGATATCGAATGAAATTTAAGCAAAACACAAGGGATACGAATATAATTTATTTTATTAAATTTCATTTGTTTAAATTTTAATAATTATTCAAATTTAACAAACCAAAGTAAAATAAGAAATAACACAATATACTATTTACTATCATTCATGTTCATTATATCTATTATAGATAATATTTTGTTTATTTTAATCTTTCTAAATTTGTGTTTTTTCAATTTTAATTTTTTTTATTTATATTCTTCGTTAAGTTTGCGTTTAAATTAACAAAAATTGAAATTTTTTTAACATAAATTAAAAATGAACAAAATATCTTATAAAGACCAAAATTTAAAAAAAAAAACGAAAACTTACGAAATCTAAAATTATAAAAAAAAAAAACTTATAAAAACCAAAAGTGAAAAAACTTAACTTATTGGAACCTTTTTTCTGAATGAGGACTATAAACATATTTAATGTTGATAATAATAATTAATTTGGCCAAAAAAATTATCATGATATTTTTCCTAATAAAAAAACTTTTTAATTTTTAATTTTTTTATGTTGTATAAAAAACTATTTATTATTAACATAATTAAAACTAAAACAAACAAACAAATGACACATCCCTCCTCCACTCCCAAACTTTCTGACTCTGGGGAAATGCTTTTCCTTGATTGCCCCTTCTCCCCCCAACTTCCTCTCACTTTGGAAGGAACGTTTTCCCTTTATAAACAGAAGAAGGTATCACTCCCTCACTTTAATTCTCTCTCCCAGTACAAATGAACCATGTATTATACACATGGAAGAAAACAAAAACTCGACCATTAACCCCCCTAACTTGTTCGTTTATCAATATCCTGTAACCACAGTTCGAATACTCCATTTGTGATCTCACCAGAAAAAAAAAAAAAAAAAAACTTCATTTGTGAACTTTACCTGCAACAGGAATGTACCAAGTAAAGTTATATTTTAGATATGTCTTGGTACTTATTTTTTTTAAAAAAAAAAATATACATAACTTGGATATGCCACGGATTGGAGTAGTTGCGGCCTGAGATATGGCTGAATTTGCTCTATGTACTTGTCAGATTATTCTTTTCCCCAACAAAAGTGACAAATTTTGTTTCAATTAAAATTAGGGGTATTTTCCGTTCAATTTTCCCAATTTTGTTTTCCTGTTCAATTAAACTCATTCATCTTTACGTGTGGGATGTAAATTTATTCATTTTTTTATTACAAATGTTATTATAGGTATTTTTATTTATGTTTGTGAAATTCATCAAAATTTTATCAGTGAGACACACAACCTTAATGTATAACATTTAAACTCGAAGCTTCTGATTCTGCAAACCTAAATCTCAGGTTGAAGCATCCTCTAAAAAGAATTTTCTTCAGAACAGATATTACAATGAAACAAGTGCTCTGAAAAAGGTAAATAAGCTTAAGTACAGACAAAACTATATCAAAAGAAGTGAAGAAACTGAAGTGTTATAGACATGGTAATAACTACTACTACAATGATGAACACTAGTTAAGTTACAATGAGCGTTAACTATGTTCCCAATTTGTATTTTCAAATGGATTCATAAGTTTACAACACTTCATTATCCCAAAAATAGTCATCATGAATATACAGGATCCAGATTCACAATTTCCATGCATTCCTGCAGTTAGCGAATTGGAACAGTTGGTTAAAGATTTTACAGCTCATATTTTATCTCAGTTAATAGGACTTAAAACTTGTATTCAAAATTTGAATTGATTGATCTTTCATCCAACGATTCCAGTCCGTTCACTATGTGCAAGAAGAAAATTGTGACAGTTCACAGTTGCAAAACCAGATCCAAATAGTCATTCCAATGAAATCACATAGCCCAACAAGGAGAAGACCTAGTAGCTGGCTACAGACAACTCAATTCAAGACTTATTCTAGGACGGTGGCCACCCACTAAGACCTTATAACTCCCTCTCATTGTGAAGGTACACACATCCTCTTCTGAGCATTTTTCCTTATTCTCAGCAGTGACTACTTGGGGGTTAACACGCATGATCAATTCACAAGTCACCACACACATTACAGAGCAAAGTCAAAATCACTTCAGAGTAATTTGGACACACATGCATGTTACATTCAACAACTCAATCAGTAATCCAAAATCAACTCTATCAAAATCTAAATCATAAATGGGCATTTAAGCATCAGCTTGGGACAGTAGAGCTTCCCACCCATCTCATGTTAAGAATTTTAAGTGTTTAAAATATTGATTATCAGTGCAAATCTTCCAAAAGTACATTCAGAATAATAGATACATAAGTGTTCCTTCTTCAATAATACATTGAAAACCCTCTAACCCTAACGGTAAAACAAAGGTTATTCAAACATTGAACATCCTCTAATAGTAAAAGCAACGGTAATTCAAAAGTTGAACCAATGGTAAAGCAATGGGAATTCAAATGTTAAACACCCTCTAATGATAAAGCAACGGTAATTCAAACATAACTTACAATTTCATGACTGGATTAAGGAAAATATAATGGTAGCACCAAATGCATGATGACCAAGGTTTTACAAAGGGGTCAAGATCCTCTCCATTTATTCCAGTGTACAATATAAGCACAATTATGATTGCATCAGTCGCATTTACAGGGATCACAATGCAATCCACAACCACAATTCAAAACCATGTTGATGACAGTAAAGGTGTTAAATCTCCGGTGTTTAGGAAAAGCCAAAGTTTTTTTTATGTTTTTTGGTCAAAACCACATAAAACAAAGTTAAGGGCATTAAGGCCCTGTGAATCTAATAATTTCAATTATAGATAACCGGCCACATTGTTTATCTTCCCCTCCTCATCAACAAGGCATACAATCAAAACCCCATAGCAAAAAAACCACAGAGCCAAAAAGATACCCCCATTCAAGAGACAGATCATACAAAATAACCAGTTAACCATATCTACAAAAACAACAACTAAACAACACATACCCTACAAGGCTACAACAACAATCCAAAACACCCCCTCCTTCTCACGACGGCAACGGATACTTCCTCGGCCGGCCCCGTTTCTTCTTCCCCGTCCCAGTCCCCAATCCAACCCCGTTCGCCATCGCCGCCGCCCTCGACCTCGTCAACCTGGCCGCCGCCACCGGTGTCACACTCCTCACGGCATTCTCCGCGGCCACCGGCATCCAATTAGGCAGCGAAGAAGCCGGTTGCTGTGGCGGAGGAGGCGGTGCCGGTGGTGCCTCCGCCGCCGAAGGAGCAGCTTCTTCCTCCGGCGACGGAGGAGAACCGAAGCTGCCAACAACAAACCCAATGGGGAAGAACCCCCAGCAGCAATAATAAGCTTCCTGGCCGGGAACAAGCGGCGGAAGCGACGGAACCGTTACGCCGTGAAAGGATCTATCACAATTCTGGCAGCGCAAGCAACAACCCACGTAAACCCTAGGGTACTCATACAAACGGTAACAGTAAGGACACGTGGTCCAGAAAGTAGAGCTCCTCCTCCTCCTCGAATTCTCGTCCGCGTGGATGTCCTCGCGGGCCGAAGCAGCGCTATTGCGGCACGCACCGGGCCCGGGCCCGGGCCCAGTCCTCCGGACTGGGAGTTTCTCTTGCTGCTGGACCCATCCAGGGACGGACAAATCGACGCGGGAGAAGAAAGTGAGCTCCTTGTCATAAACAGATTTCTTAACAGGGTCGGAGAGTAGGGCCCAGGCATCGGCGACGAGCTGGAAGGCGTGGTCGGCGAAGTGGAAGCGCGACTTGTCGGGGTGGAGGAGGAGGGCAAGGCGACGGTACTGTTTCTTGATCAGCTCGAGGTCGTCGGAGCGGCGGTCGACCTGGAGGACGGCGTACCAGTCGGGGTGGTTGTTGACGCGCTTGTCGGCGGCGAGGAGGACGTCAACGATGGCCAGGATCTGGTCGGAGCCTTCGAGGAGAGGCTCGGTTTCCTGGGAGAGGATCGCGAACTCGCGAGAGCCCATCAGATCGCGGCTCTGGAGAAGCTTCTCCGCGATCCCCAGGAGGCGCTCCGCTTCGGCGCGCGTTGCGCTGTGCATTCTGATAGGGAACGGGGAAATGGAATTGGGTGATGGTGGTGGTGGTGGTGGTGGAGGAACTGTACTGTGTGCGAGGTTACTCACTCTTTCATGAGGAAAGGTGGCATTTTTTTTTAAGGATTTTTTTTACTATATAGCTAGTTAAGTTATATTAAACTAATGAATGTATCTGTTTAATTTGAGAGAGAGAAAAAAAATAGAAAAATGAATGAAAGTAATAAATGTGTTAATGCCACCAAACACCCCATCAATTCACCTTAGATTCTTATACTTTAATCAAAGGTTTTAAATTAGTCCTGAATTTAAATATTTTGAAAAAAACTTTCTTACATATAATATTTTTATTCAATTCAAATAATATTACATCTAATTAATTATAATATAATATTATTTTATAATTTTACATGATCATTTAACCATATTTAAATAGGAATCCAATAATATATCAAAGAGCTAAAACATATAACAATAAATATTAATTAATAATAGTTTTTTAAAATTTCACCTATCATTCTCTCAATATTATAATTAAAATATTGTCTTTCATTTCATTTTTAAGTTTCTTTTAAAAATCATAATTAAAAATATCAATTATACTCTTAATTTTTATCAAATTAAAAATGTCAATTAAAAATCATAATTGTTGATTTTTTAAAAGACTTTTTATTTTTATTTATTTATCATTTTTAAAGTTAAAGATAATCTTAATTATTTATACCCTTAATTTTTATCTAATCTTAATTAATTTATATATATATATATACACATTTATTGTGAAAATGTAAAATAAGAAATCTCATAATTATTCTATAAGATTCAAGAAAAAATATTATATTTTTGGTTTTTACGTAAAAAAATTTAAAGGCAGACAAAAGATAATTGAGAGAGTAATTTTTAATTAATAAGAATGAGAGTGTTAGAACTTAAAATAGTAAGTTTCTCGTTAGGCATGGCAATGGGGTGGGGCGGGGGCGAATATTGCATTCCCCGTCCTCGCCTCTGACTCAAAACCCGTTCCCCGACTCTACCTCCACTCCCCGTCGGGTTTTAAAACCCATCCTCATCCCCGTCCTTATTGGGGTCGGGTTTTCCCCGCCCCGCTATTTGATTAAAATTAAAATAAAAAAAAATAATATAACTTTTTTATTTAAAAAATCGAAGAAAATGCTAATTACATAACAAAAAAAACAATAGCAAAATCACATTTAAAATATGAGATTATAATTTAAAAATTACAAAACAAAATTAATCAATTCAATTAAAAAAATTACAAAATAATATTTTTTTTAATATTATTTATTTCGGGGTGGGGCGGGGACGAGGACGAGGGTGGGGGCGGGGCGGGTATCAGTAAACCCATATCCGCCCGCGCACCCGCTTTTGACTTTCGGGGAAAATTCGTACCCGATTAATTCGATTTTTTCCACTAAAATTGAACAAGATTCAGATAGGTATTCACGGATTTGGAACTCGCTGCCATGCTTATCTCTCACACTACTTTGTTTTTTTTTTATTATTTTGTTTTCGAATAGGTGCGTAAGTAAGTTAGTATAACAATTTGTTAACTGTGTAAAAAATAAATTATAAACATAAAAAATAAACTTTTTTATTACTTAAGTGAAATGTACATGAGTCTTGTCAAATATATTGGTATTATTTTATTTGGTTTATCACTGTGATCTTCATGCAAACTGTCTACTAAATTAGTTGATAATTATTTTTTTGTCAAATGACCTAACTAAACATTTTTAACAATTTTTTTTAATTATATTTTTTTATTCAAAATGCTCAAAGTCTATTGAAAGATTTTCTCTTCCTCAAAACTCAACCAACTTTCAATACTATTTATTAAGTCATGTTGTCATTTTTTTAATATCTTTGAATGGCATGGCTTGCCTAGGGCTAAGATAACTCAAGTGAGAGAGAGATTCTATTTAAGAGTATCAAATTATATTTCACATAAATCAACAACTTTTTGATGGTGATATTATTTTTTTATTTAGTAGTCTCTTTATCCTTATATGTAAGATTTTCTTTTAAAAAAAATTGTTTGTCTCTTGCTCATTTTCTCATTGTCTCTTGTATTGATTTTTTTTTTTAAATATTCTTACATAATTAACAAATTTTGTAGTGAAAAAAATAATAAATGCTAAAAATTAATTATATAAACCCTTTCTCTGGAGAATTTTTTTTTGGGTGTACTTAGAATTGGAGAAGATGAATAACAATAAATTACTTAATCATTACTTTTTCTCCAAACATTAATTAATTATGTGAGAAATAATT
>PYAF01001420.1:1313793-1332564 GCA_007407185.1 Glycine tomentella
ATGCTTAACTTTGTAAAAGCCATTCTTTTTTATCTATTTATTAATTATTTTTCTATTAATGAAAAAAACATAGGACAACATATATGATTGCAATCAGTAGAAAGAAAGAAATATGATTAATTTCAAAAATATTATGGAAAATTTAATATAGATTTAATGTAAGTATTAATATATATATATATATGTATCAAATTTTAAAATAATTAATTTTTATTTGATAATATATTTTATATATAGAAATTATGATGAAAAATCATAAATTTAATACATTTATATTTCAATTATTAAATTTAATAAATACAATAATTAATAGGTTACCTAAAAAATAAATGATTAATAATATTTAAATAAAATATCATTTATATATTTATAAAAAAGTACTAAATTAATAATATTAATTGATACATCATTTTATTAACAACAGTCCTAATCACTCGATTCAGGGCATAAGCATGCTTAACTTTGGTAAAGTCATTCTTTTTTATCTATTTATTAATTATTTTTCTATTAGTGAAAAAAAACATAGGACAACAAATATGATTGGAATCAGTAAAAAGAAAGAAATATGATTAATTTCAAAAATATTATTGAAAATTTAATATACATTTAACGTAAGTATTAATATATATATATATATAGGTGTGTGTGTATCAAATTTTAAAATAATTAATTTTATTTAATAATATATTTTATATATAGAAATTATGATGAAAAATCATAAATTTAATACATTTATATTTCAATTGTTAAATTTAATACATAAAATAATTAATAGGTTACCTGAAAAGTATTCTTACATAATTAAGAAATTTTGTAGTGAAAAAAATAATAAATGCTAAAAATTATTAAGATTGGAGAAATTTTTTGGTGTACTTAGGATTGGAGAAGATGAATAGCAATAAATTACTTAATTATTACTTTTTCTCCAAACATTAATTAATTATGTTCCCATAATAATTATTGGGTAAGAAAAAAGATCTAAGTTCCAAAATAATTGTTATTTTAAATATTTAATGGTATATTAATTATTATTTTTATTTATATACCTTATAATATTAACGACAGTTAGGTTAATTTTATAAAATTCACTTTCTTTCATTAGTTTATTAATTTTACTTTGTCATTGAGAAAAACTTACAACAACAAACATGATGGAATGATGGGAGTCAGTAGAAAGACATAAATATTATTAATTTTATAAATATTATGGACAATTTAAGAAAACATTAAAAATTATTGAAAATTTTAATATATTTAATACATATATATCTAATGTAAGTATTAGTATATATATATATATATATATATATAAATTTTAAAATAATTAATTGTTATTTAATAATATATTTATATTTAGAAATTATGATGAAAATCATACATTTAATAAATTTATATTTCAATTATTAAATTTAATAAATATATTATATTTAATAAATACAATAATTAATAGGTTACCTAAAAGATACTATGATCAATAATGTTTAAATAAAAAAATTATTTATATATTTATAAAAAGTGCTAAATTAGTAATATTAATTGATACATTTTTTTATTAACAACAATCCTAAAAAGTACTATATTATTCATGCATAACTTTTTTAACTCTCAAAACTAAATAAATTTACTTGATTATTGATGAAGAGTTTTGAAGTCAAGAAGACGTTCGAACATTATTTTTATTATTATTTCTATTATTATTAATTACTGTTTTTTAATGCAGTCAATAAATATTTATTGTTATTTAATATTTAAGGGATTCTTGATCTTTAACGCACTTTTGACGTAGCCAATTGGTCTACGTTATCTTTTCATTCTTTTGGCGCCTCATTTATATATAAAAATTTGGTGAAATTGAACTCACTCGCGCATCAGTGTTCTGAAACGAAACAGCTAAAAATCAATCTTCATCGGTGACGAGACGATCATGAGTTTGACTAGGCCTAGGGTTTTCGAATCCCTTCATTTCAATCATGCGAATGCGAGTTCGATCACCAGCCCCACCTTCCTCCATCATCAATCGCTCGGTAAGATATTTTTTTTCCAACACGTCCACTACTTTTACGGTAGAAAGCTTCAATTTTTTCGATTAATTCGGTGCATGTCGTTTTGTGTTTTTCCTCTTCTCTTCTTTTGTTCTTTTGTTTTTCCAATGGTGTATGTATGTAGCTGTATGAGTCGTGTTTGATCTTCAGAATTAAAGATTGAGTCTTTGCTGCAAGTTTAGGTTTTTATTTTTATTTTCCTCTTTTCAACGTGAAAACGCGTGAGAAAAAAGAAAACTCCTCAAACGTAGGCATAGTGAAATGAAGCCGAAGGGTGGTGATCACTGATCACATAGTCATTTTGTGTTTTTCCTCTTCTCTTCTTTTGTTCTTTTGTTTTTCCAATGGTGTATGTATGAGTCGTGTTTGATCTTGAGAATTGAGATTGAGTCTTCGCTGCAAGTTTAAAAAATATATATATATATAAAACAACCTGGGTTGCGCCATGGCCTCTTAAATTGAAGGAAGAAAACATTAACTGAAACATATATAATTGAAACTACTTGTAGTAACCAAGGTAACAAACAGAAAGTAGAAAAGAAATAGGCATGGAGCTTAGTGTGATTAATTTGCTCTAAAGCAAAATATATGGGCCTTCACCTTTGATCAATAGAGATTACAAGTATTAGTCGATCAAGGCTCAATCCCTAATCCCAGTTCATTTAATTTCTAACTGTTACTTATATATTTTGTATCTTCTTGAAAATATCTTGTTGGGTCATATACACTGCAGGCTTTTGAATCAGGTCATATGTCGAGGGAAAACCCAAAATAAATGCACGCACTTTATACCAAAGTTGAAAGAAAACATGAGTTTCAATTTTGAAGTTTTGAGAGTTCTGATTTTTATTGTTGAAGATATATATACTTTAGCTTTGCCATTTAGTGTATGTTTTAGCATTCTAATTCAATTTGAAATGTTTTTTTTTTCTTCTTATTTTGTGTTGTTCTCTACCTCCTGGTTTTCTTCTTTATGAGGTTCCGAAGTAGTTATGGTCTCCATGATATAATTGTTAAGGTCACTATAAAGGATGTTCACAGTTTTTCTTGTGTTGATGTTGATGCAGTTGGTGGTAACTATGTTATGGAGACAAGGATGGAGACATTGGGGGATGTATGTGATGGCAAATGGAATTCTAATTTGGAAATAGCTTTTAAACTATCAAATTGCACCACTCATGAAAATCATCCCCATTTTAAATTGGATAATCTAGAATGTAACAGTTCTATTACCAGTGGTGGTGTATCTTCAAGGCCTCAATCCAGTGTATTGTAACTTTTATCTGTAATATCACATTCTTAGAAGAAGGATTTAAATGCCAAATTAATATTTATGTTCAATTTTTTGTAGACTGAATCAGCTATCACTAATTTAGAAGCTCATAAGTGCATGAACAAGAATACTCCTTCAAGCCCTCTGTCTATTCCTGAGAATGGTTCATTTTATGGTAATCCTGGATTCCTAATTCTTATAAACTTCATCACATTTTTGTGGAAGTGTTACATTTTTGTTTACTAAATACTAACTAAATTTTTTGTAAATTTCAGCTTCATTGAATGGTTGTGGATTTAACCATTGCATCATCAATTCTAATGTGGTAATTATTTTAACATTAATTAGCAAAATCTTTGTGCTAAATAGTTATACATTACATGTAATTTTTTCATCGAATGTCATATTTTAGATGTGATTGTTCTTTTACTGTTTTTGTAATTTATTTTACTTTATATATTTTGATTAAGATACCTATTAAATCTTTTATCCCTGAATATATATAAGTTGAAATAAAATCCTTTTTATATGCATGCGTTGCTTTCTCTTAGTTCAAGAGCCCATTTGTTTGTATTTTTTTTAAACAAAATATTTTTTTTAATTAAAAACATGTTTAAATTTTTTATAACAATTAGATAGGCTTTAAAAAAATCACAAGCTAAACATATTGGTGTCATTTTAGACCTAGCATTAAGGATTAAGGGTTAAATTAGACTCAAATCCACATTCAAAGAAAAAATTAACACTATATATTCGGCTTGGTGCATGAATGACAAATGAATTTAGGATATACTATGAGATTATCTTAGAATATAGGTTTGAAATTGGACCCAAAGACAAAGGAGGAGGAAGTGTGTCTTTTTTCTTTTTCTTCAAAATCTAAATTTTCCTTTTCATGATCTTAGTAAGCGTCATTGTTTTATTTCTTTGATACTCGAAGAACATAATCTTATTCTCGTCGACACTTTCATTGTCAATGGGAACATGATCATGTTCTTCGTGTATCAAAGAAAAAACAATGACTCATACAAAGATCGTGAAATAGGAAATTTAGATTTTGGAGAAAAAGAAAAAAAAAAACACACTTCCTCCTCTTTTAGTTTGTAGGTTTAATTCTAAACCTACATTTTAAGAAAAAGAATTTTTATGTTAAAGTTGAAACAAATGCACATCCTTTACACAATAGTATTTTAAATCGTGCAATATATATAATAATTGTTTATTTTATATAACTAAAATTTATAATTAGAATAAATAAATGAATATTTTTTAATATCTAACTAATATTTTAAATTTATGATAAACAAATGTATGTTGTGATACAAAGTTATTTTTAACTATTGATAATTTGTAATAAAAAAACATTGAAGTTCAATTTAAAAATAAAAATTAAATAGATTGAAAAGTCAGGTTAAGAAAAACCCCTAAAAATATTCTTGTTAAATAAAAACTCTTAAAAACACTCTTATTTGATATATCTATTATAATATGTGTGTGTATTTTGCACTGATTCAGCTTTTGTACTGACTATTATTTTCTTTGTTCAGGATCACACAAACATGAAAGTAGTTCTTCATCTTGATTATGTTAAATATCAGGACAATTATTATATGGGAAAAAAATTATGCTTTTCACAATGTTACATCCAAATCAGTGATTCAACTGCATGTGCAAAGCAGGGGGAAGGGGCCTTTGAATGGGCAGTTGATGATCTTATTCGTATTGACTGTCTTTTGTTTCCAAAGGTTAGTTTTAAAGTTCTGTTGGAACTTGGAACACTTTTATTTCCAATTTTTTTTCTTCTTATGTGAATTGTAAATTTATTATATTGTGTACTTTATTCAGAGTGCAATGGTAGTAATGAAGCTCTTTACAGTATCAAGTAATGCAGGTCCATCAAATCATATTAGTCGCACTTCAGGTAAATGTTATTACTTATTAATGCAGTTTGTTAATGTAGAATGAATTTCTTCATTATAGCTTGGCATACTTGGCATATTAGTTGTAACTAGAAGTTTATTTGGGTAATTCTTTAGTGTTAAGTAAGCAGTCTTTACAGATACCTGCTCCTCCTCTTGCTAATTATCCTCATACCCACACTTTTGTTAGATATTGAAGAATTGAAGATTGTATTGTTTGATGGCAATTGGTCCTTGAGACATGAACATATCACATCTCTTAACGAGAAATACTTGGCTATTTGGAATACTGTGTCCGAGTAAGTCATACAATTGTATTTTGTATTTCTATATTTTTCCTTGGTCAATTACTTATATAAATGGCTTATTTCTCTAATGCAAGTTTGCAGTTTTAGGCTAATGGTTTCCATCTACTATACATAGAATTCCACTATGAGTCTTGACAGGATTCTGTTGATTGCAATATTTGTGTTGATATAAACTTGTGATGCGTGGTTTCATTTTGCCACACTTATTAGATTGAAAATTACATTTAGTTGTGAAAAAGAAAGCTTAGTTTGTGGAGACTGGTGGATTATTATATATCCTTGTGACTTCCCTCTTTTTTTTGTTTCTTTGATATTCTAAATTTTAGTTTGTATAATGTCATTTAATGTAGCATATTAAACATTTAGTTACGTGCTTTCTTGTAGTATGGATGTGGAAGACGGCAACAAAATTCCACTTGGACCAAGATTATCAAAGTAAGTAAATTTCAATAACATTGGCTATGATAATATCCTCTTTAGTGTTTTCCATTTTCATATTTCTTTTGCCTTTCCATGGTACATGGTGTTGTTTATTAATCTTATAGCTCATTCTGTTCAATGCATGGTGCTGAGATATTTCATATTTGGCATAGGATTTTGTTATTACTACCTTGATACCTGTTTGTTGAAAATGTACATTGGAGTCTGTGGTTCCTTTTATGGTATTTAAGTTTTCCAAAATCCATTACACTTTTAAGTAGAAATGAGAGTTGTGTATTGTTAATTTTGGGCTAAATTTTATGCATAAATCCTCTAATACTTTTGGTCCTTTTAATTTTTGTTTATGATTGCGGTGGATGTAAAGTCTCTTAATATCTTGTTTATACCTATTTGATACTATTGCAAATTTTCAATAACCCTCACTTGTTATTACCTTTTCGGCCTAAATATTTTATGATGGCTAATTCTTTCATTTTTCATTTTATATCTGAAACAGCTTTCAGGAGTCTTTCGAGAAAGTTGACTATCCAAAAGGGGATCTTAATTCTGTTTGCGTAACTAAGAAAGATTTTGATCTTTTAAAACCAGGCACATTCATCAATGACACGATTATTGATTTTTACATCCAGTAAGTTCCTATACGTATGTTTTCCTTTGGAACATTACATTTTTTGTTCTATGTTTTCGTTGAAAATGTTATCCATCCCTTCCTTAAGAATGCTTTGGAATAATTGTTTCACTTTTTTTTTTGTTCTCTTTGTTTGCATTTAGTTATTAAATTGTTATCTGTGAACCATGGAGCTCTATCTTTTGCCTTTTAATTTTGGTGGTTAAAATATTTTTTGCTTTGTTAAACCTATAAGCATTGATATGATATTCTTAAATGCATTTTACAAATGAAAATAAATAACCATATGTGTAGCCACACATGTGTAACCATATCATAATTGCCTTCCATTTCCAAATGTTATGTTAAATGTATAGAAAATATTAAACAAAGAAAAATTTGGGTTCTAATTCATATTGTTTCCATAAAGAGGGGTATAACAATTTCAAAAATCTCAATTTTTGGCAGATATCTGAAGAGCAAGATACAAAAAGAGGAAAGGCACAAATACCATTTTTTTAATAGTTTTTTCTTTCAAAAGCTAGTTGATATGGACAAAAATCCATCCAGTGCTTCGGATGGAAAAGCAGCATTTCAACGTGTTCGTAGATGGACAAGAAAAGTAAATTTATTCGAAAAAGATTATATTTTTATACCTGTGAATTTTAAGTAAGAGTCTATCAAACCTTTGCCTATTTGTATTGTTTGTTTTGGAGGTTCATCAATAATAAGTTTTTTTTTTTCTACAATGACAGGCTTCACTGGAGTTTAATCGTGATTTGTTATCCTGGTGAAGTGGTTAAATTTAAAGGTGAGTTATTTGCTTATTAAATTCCTTTCTTGTAGAATATTTGTACTCTCAAAGATTATGTTATGATGCATATTTCAGATAAAGAGCTGGACCAGGCACTTAAGGTACCCTGTGTATTGCATATTGATTCTATCAGAGGATATCATAGTGATCTGAAAAACATTTTTCAAAGGTATTTTTAAACTTCTCAGCTATACACTTCCATTCCTCCCTTCCTTCTGTTGTTCTTGTTCCCCCAAAAGGAAAAAATGTATAGTGGTGAATTTCATAATTTAAGACTTCTAAAGATTATGGAGGAAATGATGAACTTGCTAATTAGGATATCCAAAAAATTTGTAAAGCATCACACTGAAACTTATAATTTGTAGTGCTATATGATTAAGGTTCTTTAGCTTTCTCATTTAAATTCAGCTTGAACTTTGAACTTGTTTCCTTATTCTAATATTCAATTTTAGATTTAAAAAAATAACGAAAAGAAGCAATACCAAAATTCTTGTGCCTACAGGTGCTGTATAGTCTATGCTTTCACATGTTCTGTTTCTTTTGTAGCAGATTGTTTTCTATAAACTTACTTCAATTGCTCCACATATTATTGCCTAGTATCTATGTTTGTTCTATTGAATATTTCTTTTTTGATACCCAACTTTTTTGTATTCTCGCTTTAAAAGATTATTGCAGTGAGTGATACATTGACTCATCAATTGGCAGTTATTTGTGGGAAGAATGGAAAGAGAGGCAGAAGGATAAATGTGTAGTAGACCTTTCATCAAGATTCTTGAATATGCATTTTCTCTCAGTCCCGGTATTACATGCTAACATTTTCATGACTTTCTGATTAGAAACACTAAAGTGATCATTCTTTAAAAGATTTCTTACTATTAATTGTGAGTATTTCTCTTCTTGATGATGCTTTTACTGATGTTTTTGTGACTGAATGTCCTTGATAGTCGCCGCAACACGATAACTCGTTTGATTGTGGTCTCTTTCTACTTCACTCTATAGAGCTCTTCCTGGATGAAGCTCCATTTAATTTCAACCCCTTCAAACTAACCAAGTTCTCTAATTTTGTAAGTGGTTTTCTCAGCTTCTACTCATTTTTTTTATAAAAAAAATTATACTATCTTGATTTTTTTATAAATTAAATATTGTTTCTCTGTCAATTATTTTAGTTCCTCACCTAGTCAATATATTATATCATAAAATTTTAAGAATGACTAGTAAATTCCACAATGATTCATATTGTTTTTTATATGGATTTAAATTTAACCTATCATAACTTGAAATTTTCTAGCTCAATTTGGACTGGTTTTATCCTGTGGAGGCTTCTCTCAAGCGAACTTTTATCCAAATGTTAATCCTTGAACTTGCGGAAAACGAAAACCACAGTTTGCATGAAGGTTTTCCCTCTGACTACAATGAAGACCATCGCTATTCAGAAAATAATGAGAACAGAACTAACAGTCTTCGTCCTAAAGTCAATGGGGACTCATCAATTTCCCATTCTGTCCAGGGAAAGCAATTCACTCTATTGTCAGCACCATCCCCTTTGGATCCTCAGTCTTTTAACCCTTCAGACATGAATCTTAAGGAGCATTTTGAACCGGGGGCTATGGCTGGAACTTCACTGGGACATTGCCAATCTTTGGACCAGCAATCATCTAATCATTATCTCAATGGTTCAATTTTTTCAATGAAGGTATATACTTGTGTTTTTGTTGTGAGTTTTTTTTTTTCTAACTTTCCTTGGAGCATGCAGCTTCATCTTCCTACATATTTTATTGGATATAGCATGTCTCATAGGTTTTGAATCCGCATGCTTCTGTAGACTATCGTGATTCTAGTAGTTGATACTTGCACTAAACATCTAACTTAAATTTGTCATAGCCATGATTATCATTAGGATCATATTTTAATGTATCCAAGTATAACAACAAAAGTTTATGATGGATCAAGTACAAATGGTGTTATTAGTCTACAAGTGACTATGAAAAATGTTTTTCTGTTATTATTTGTAGATCAAATTCTTTACAAGCTACATTTTTTCATCCATATGTTTTAGTGGTGATGCCAGTGATCATTTGAACATTTCACATCAAAGTGCCAATGTCTAGTTGTTTGGATTCAATAGAATGATCCCACGGCACGGGTTTTTTTTTTTTTTTTTGTCAATAGAACTATCACCAATAGGGGCTTTGTGCTAATAAAACTAACCACATGAGGGAAAATGACAGAGTAGAAACTCATGGTGACTTAACTAATTTCTCTGTTTTGTTTTCTGTATTTTCACAGGATGACACTGATCTCAATAAAGAGCTTATGCATACAATGGCAAATCCCAACTTTCAGCAAGTTGCTCAAGTTTCACCACAATCATTTTCATTGACATACTTAACTAGGGGTTGTGAGACGGAGATTTCTCACGGACCAAGTATCGCTATACAATCAGAGCATGACAAGATTGAGTCATTTCCAGCTACACCAAGTTGTGCATCAGATGACTCGGACATAGAGATCATTGAAAATTTCCCAACTAGAAATGAAACAAGATCATCTTATGAAGATGAACGAGGTGAAAACAATAATACAGCCATAGAAAACTTTGAGCAATTTTCAGAAATTCCTGATTCTCTCATGGAATTTTCTCAATGGCCAAATACAATGTGTGTCAGCCACAAGAATGAAAATCAAGACTTATCTTGTATACAGTCAGAGCATGACAAGACTAAGTCATCTCTATCTACATCGACTTATGCATCCGCTAATCCAGACAACATGGCTATCATTGAAAGTTTCCCAATTATAAATGAAACAGGGTTATCTTATGATGACCAAAGAGGTGAATACAATAATACAGCCATGGAAAACTTCTTTGAGCATCTTCCAGAAATTCCTGATTCTCTCGTGGAATTTTCTGAATGGTCAAATCAAATGTGTGTCAGCGACAACAATGGAGATCAAGGCTTGTAGTGTAAAGAGACACTGGCAATACAAATGGATCAAATTTCTAATGCATTAGATGACAAATTCACATGTGATGATGATGATCTTGTGATAATTGACAGCATGGAACCTGATCATTGGAAGGAACTACCTATGAAAAAGAGGCAGCTGCTAAGGTGAAGTGATGGACTCGTCCGGAAAGAATCCAATTTTGTTAGGTGATGCTACTATTATATATTATGCTATAAAAAGATAACTTGTTGGGATAATATTCTCTATCCCTTTTATTCATAGAAGAAGTTGATATATATATATATATATATATATATATTGTTGCTGCCAATAGCTGTACATATGCTAAATGCAGAGAATAAAATAACAGAATTTGTTGAAATAAGTCCTAGGTTGTTATAACAGATTGCTGACAGAGCAAAGGGGAATATTCAGCAATTTGGTAATTCTTGTTCTTATCTCTAGCTGGTGTCAAACATATATATATATATATATAGTAGTGTCCTCTTGGGCTGCATAGCATTGCTATCAAATTTGTACATGGTTGTGTTGTCTTTATATAATTTTGAATGATTTATAGGTTCTGCTTTGCCAACATTTGAATAGTTTTGTTGTTCAACATGTCATTTCTATAGCTTACGGCCATTTGGTTGGCGGAATTCGTTCGCCCATTCTTTTTGGCCTTCTTTCTATAGAAAAAAAATAATAGATTATGTCATGTAAAACAGTTTCTTATATGGTAATGATGCTTTTGCCTTTTCACATTTTCATTTGCGTGGGGTGTATACGGCTAGAAGTTAGTTCACCTAGCAAGCCTACTTTATGGTTAATATTTTTACTTAATAATTTACTAGTATTTTTGTGCGTGCGAATAATTTACTAGTATTTAAACACATATAATATATGTTTATTTTAAGCAACTAAAATTTATAATAAATATTTATTTAAAATATATAAATTGTATTATAATTAAAAACTACTACAAACAAATTTTTAATATAATTATATTTTAAATTTATGAAAAATAATTTCTATTGTGTTATAAGGTTATTTTTAATTATTGATATTTGAAAATATTAAAATAAATTTAATTTAAATATAAAAGATGAAATATATATATATTGAAAGAGAAAAGATGTGAAGGAAATTTTCCAAAAATGTTATCATCTAAAAAAAAGAAAACTATCTTAAAAGGTTTTCTTTAAAGATAGTTCTTAAATGATCAATATAACTTTGTTATGATAGGGATTAATAAAGTGAGATTTGTTGAATATTCTTTAATAAATTGTTATTGGAGAAAAATGATTATATATTGGTAATGTAAAATTTTTACACCATTAGTCAATAACAATTCATCATGTATGATAAAATTATTGACTTCTATGTTAATTACTTTAAAGGTCATATAAATGATAATTTGTAATTGAATGACACTGTAAAAATATTTTACACCATTAGTGTATACCATTAAACTCTTTTTATAGTTATTTTATTTTTCCTTTTAAATTTCATTTTTTTGTTACATTTTAAATTCCGTTTAACATTTTAGATGAGTAAAAATGTTGCATAAAAATATAATATTTATTTGAGAATGGTAATGTTAATTAATAAGACTTTAATGTAGTATGTATATATGTATTTGATTTATTTTTTGTTTGACAAGGTTATATTTCAACTGAATATAATTATAAGAACATAGATGTTTAGTTAGAGAAATTTAACACGAGTTGATTTGTGTCTAGAAGTATGAAAAAAAATGTTGGGGTTTCTATTTTAGCATCTAACGGTACTATGAGAGATGTTTCCCCCTTGTTGAGACAGTGTAAGCTAGAAAGTTGAAGATCTGATATTGATTCATTATTAATTTATATATTTTTTAAAATTGTTTCGCCAATGATACGATTATTGATTCTTACATCAAGTTAGTTCCGATAAGTATGTCTTCATCCGGAACATTACATTCTTAGTAGTTATATATATCTTGGTTAAAAATGTTATACACACACATATATATATATATATATATAACAAAAGGAGGGATTAAATTATACAGGATAATTTTTAAAAAATTATACTAATTTTCAGCCATTGATCTTAATCTAATTTGATGGCTCTAAAACGGCTCTAATTTTGGATTCTCCTCTTGATATATGTACATTAATCAAATTAATTTTAAAAATATTTAGTAAAATTTAAATATAATTATATTAAAATTGACAAAGATAATTAATTATTTTTAATTGAGAAGTTGTTATCTTAAACAAAATTAGGTTATTTTGGTTTGTTATTTCACCAAGCAAAGTTGAATGCTTATGGATAGATTATTTTGTAGGAATTTGAAATGGACTGAATGACAACTTGGAGCAATGTTTGTGAAAGTTTGAAATGGATAATTGTAGCTCAAGTGTGCTCAAGCTACAAAATGAGGGTCTAAATTGAAGTTTCTTTTTTGAGAAGATGCAACAAAGCAGCAAAGGAAAAATTAGCTTAAGCCAAACATCTTTTGGCTTAAGTTGAATCAATTGCAGAATCTACTTAAGCCCAAAATTTTTTCCTTAAGCAAACCTTTACTAAAGCGCAAATTTGTAAGGATTCTATAAATAGTTGTGTGTTCCTTTTTGTACCCAACTGGTTTTGCTATGTAAAAATAACTCGTTTGTGTAAAATAGGGTTCTTCCTTTCATCTTGTTTTTGGATGCTACTCATGAAGATGGGTAGTTAAATCCTCCCATTGTTGGGATTGAATTATATCAAATCTTATACTTTTATGTATTTCTTTTGAAATATTGTTATATATTTTATCTTATTATTCAATGTTAGCTTTTTACTTCTATGTTTTATACTTGTTATGGATTGTGACCCTAACTTAATTTTTAGATGAGATTGCGATTGGAAAAGACTTCTTTATCTTGAACTGTGGTATAATATCTATTAAATCTCAAAGCTAGGGATAGGATGGGGATGGGGGTTATGGGTTAATGATTATCTTTTGATCATTGAGCTTAAAACAACTTCTTCATTAAATATAAAAGGGATTGACATTTAAGGGAAGAACTTAGATTTCATCACCTGTGGAATTAGAGATTAAAATATCACTTTTGAACTATGATCGATATTAACATTGAATCATAGGCTGGGTATCTTATCTTAGTGTAAAGAGAGTTTGGTTTGGTGAAATCTAACTCCGACAATCTTTGTCATTTGAATTTCATATCATTTTATTGAGTGCTTAAAAAAATCCAAAAAATATTATAACTTGTACCTTTATTTTAATTTATCTTTATTATTGAATGTCATGTTCAAATCATCATTATTATAACAATAATTTTTATTTATTGAAGTGTATTATCTTTTTTCTCTTTAAAAAAAAAAGCTTATTGAAAGAACCTATCATGAGTATCATGGGCTATCAAAGAGTTTTTTTATTTTTTGCCATGCTCCACTTCAAATTTCATTTACAGTTCTATTCTATTTTTCACTAATTTGAATAATCTCAATACTCAAAATTTTCTTTATGTAGCATCAATATATTAATATATTACTAATATATTAATAAAATATACTTGCAGATGATATTCTTATTGACTAAATTATATATGAGTGGCTTTTTTAAATAATAAATTTGTTTTTATTTTTAAAAAATATTAGTAAACGACAATATATAATAACTTGAGCATTTCAATATTTTAACATTTTGTGATATTTCTTAGTGTACTTGGTGCATTATTGTGATCCTGTTTTTTAAATTTTAAACATCCGTTTAGAGCACTATAATTATAGAATTTTAAAAATATATATTTAAAATGAATTTATAAGCAATTTTCATGGAAAGAAAATAACAGGAATTATTAAATTTTGTAACATCACACACTAGAAATAATTTTATTAATTGAATTTCAGAACTAATATTTTTAGAAGTAAATTCAAATTATCTTAAAAAAATAAAATTTAAGGAATAACTATATTTTTTGAAAGAAAATATTTTTTTAAAGCCTTAATGTATCCTTATATATAGGAATGGCAAAATGAGTTTAGGCCGACGGGCCAGCCCATTTAGCCCACTAAAAGAGTGGGATGGGCTGGCATTATCAACCTATTTGATTAAACGGGTCGGGCCAACCTGACTCACTAAAATTCCAGGCCAATCCTAGGCTAGTCCATCAAGCTAGTTTTTTTTTTTTAAAAAAAAAAAAGAAATTTTGAGCATAATTTGTCAATCTCCCTCAAAGTCACATCCTCACGACCTAAAGGGATCAAATACTATAAATATTGAAGATGCTTAGATGCAACTACTTCTTGAATTTAATCATTTTGCATTTTAGATGTTGTAATGTTTCTAACTTGTTTTAACAACTTTTAAATTTAATGTATGGATGTTACTTTACTAACTTGAATTTAATGTATTAATTTAATATTAGTAACATTTCATTTCTCATGAATTCTAGGTTGGTTTTTACATATATACTTCATATTCTAGTTTTGTTCCTCCACTTGTGTATGTTGTTCTTGGAAGCTCAATGGATCTTGCAGTATGACTTGTTTCTGTTGCTTCTCATCTGAGGTAAGGTATTACAATGATTGCAAACTAGGATTTATCATTAATTTAATTACATTTGTTTTATTTTTATAACTTTTTGTCTTTTTTAAAATTTATTTTATTTTTAGGTGGACTAACCCACTGACCCACCAACATATCTTAAAGTGTTGCTAGCCTACTTTGCAAAGTGGATCAGTCCGATCCACCTCATTTTTTTTGACGAGTCAGGACCAGTCTAACCCGTTTTTAGTGAACTTGTCCACTTGTCATCCCTACAAATAAAAAAATGGATAAAAATTATCATGATGTAAGTTTTGGTATATTCCAATACTTCATGAAAAGTTTAATTGATAGAATGAATTGAAAAGAAAAGAAGATATAAAATGAGTTAATCAAGATGACTTCAATTTTTATAACTTTAAACAAAGCAATTACGAATTTTACGTGTGACTAATATAAATAAGTGCTAGTATTTAAATTCTCAATTTTATAATTTTAAAAATTAAAATAACCATCTTTTGATAATCTCAACAACTAAAATTATATCTTTATAATTTCAAGATTGCTTCTGAAAAGGATAGAAAGTAGAAACCACTAAAAAATCCTAGCTCATTTAATCAGCATCTACTATTGTCATCTTTTTGGAACGACAAGTGGGAAAACAATGCTACTCCAACTCTCCAAGCAACAAAAAATAGAATGCAAGGTAGAGAGAATCAGCATTACCTTCAGGTCCAAAAATGGTATCCTCTCCAATCGATCTCTAGCATTATTTCTCTGCAACTAAAATCTCATCAATCGCGTATAACATTCTCTTTAATCTCTAACTATTGTGTTTAATCAACAATAAAAAAAATCAACCCTAACACTAATAGTGTTCTATGTATTTGGTTCAACATCTCCGATGTGATTTACTACAAAGTAATTTTGTGAAGCTTATAGCTTCACGTCGCAAATGTATAGTTACTTCCAGTGGCGGATGGAAAAATTTTATTGAGAGGGAACGAATATAAAAAAAATTATATTATAAATAAAAGTATTTCGAAGATAATACATATTTAATATACAAAAAATAAAAAAAAAATCTATTACAAAAATTAAGATTAATTCACTTGACTCTTACTCTACGTGTTTTTATATTGTTAAAATCATCTATAATTGAATCTGTGTTAAAACTAGAAACAATTTTTTTAATGTATGTAATCAAAACAATTTATTTTATTTTAGAAGAGGAACAACAACAACAACGAGAAATGGGAGAAAAAAGAGGAAAAGAGGGAAAAAGAAAGGAATGATGAGATACTTGAAACCCTTCTCTTTCACTAGTTGCAGTATCAAATCATGCAATTTTTTTGACTTATTATGTTCTCTTGGGATTTGTGTCTCATTTTTCTCCTCTATGTGTGTTTCTGTGTTTAAACATCTCCCTTTTATAATGTTCTTTCTCCCTCTTACTCTTTCCCTTTTTATTATTATTTTTTTCCAATTTTTTCATCTTCATTTTCTTTTTTTCTTTTCTGTTATCTTTCTTTCCCTTTTTTTTATTACATTTGTTTTTCTCTTTTATATATATATATATATTTTTTTTTCTTCTTTTATATTTTTTTTCCTTTTTATTGTTTTAATATTTTTTTCTTTTTTTACTGTGTTTTCTTTATATTTTTTTTCTTTCCCCTTTCACCATTTTTTAATATTTTTTCTTTCCTCTTTTTCTTCTTCTTTGATTTTCATTTTTTTAAAATATATATATATATATATATATTTTTTTTTTTTGTTTTTAAATTTTCAAATATTAGGGGGGGCGGTGGCCCACCCTAGTCCCCCTAATTCCGCCTCTGGTTACTTCCTTCTCAATAAGTTTTCTAAACCCTAATAGTTTAGTATCGCTTCAGAACAATGCGTACTAGTAAACCTTGACCATTCCTCATTCTTGTATGTTAGAGACCACAACGACATCTGCAATCTCTAACCTAAGACTAAAATTTTGTGTTCTGCAAATGTTGGAGCATCGTATTATTGTAGGTTAGAGACCACAAGGTCTGTGATTTCTGACATAGGATCAAAACACTATGTTCCATACCATCCAGTGACATCGTTGCGGCCTTTGCTCCCGTGGCGAAGATGTCGTTTTGGCCTCTTTCGACGTCCAATTCTCCCTCTGGAGATTTCGCTTTATTGTTGTCGTCTTTCACAAAAACGAACGACGTTGTTGGGCTCGACCTTGTAGTGGCAGAGAGGGCACGTGGAGTGTGAGTCGAGCCACGTGTCCACGAACTCTACGTGGAACGCGTGCTTGCACTTGGGCAACAACCTCAAAACCTAAGGATCCTCAAACCTGGCAAGCCAAACTGCGCAATCAAGACCATTCTTTTTCCCCCTCAGCAACCCAACCCTAAAAACCGACAACGATTCCAGAACATAACGGTCAACATCAGAGTTCTTCCGCACATGCGAAGGCCGAGAGTGCATGGTAACGTTTAATGTGTTGGTGTTGGTGTCGTAGCAGTAGATGAGGAAAAAGAAGGTGAGACAGAAGGTGGTGATTAACACGGCCAATATAACGCCCGTGCTTAGCTTGAAGGGGTCTGAATAGGAATAGGGACCGGTTGAGATAACCAGGGATGATGATGTGGTGGCGATGTCGTCGTCACCGAGGATGAAAGGGATGGTGATGAGAATGAGGAATGTGGGTTTTTTTACCAGAAGGGGTTAAAAAAGTATGTAATTCTCACGGGGTTCTGCATTTTTTATTTGTTATTTAGGGTAAGTCATGTCACATATTGTAGACTTCTAAATCAGAAGTCTCTTTTTTTTGTTTTTTTAAATAAAATCATAAATTTATTTACACTTAATTTTTTTATTTTTTATTTAAAAGTCATAAATATATTCACGACTTAATAAATAATTTTTTAATTATTATTTATTTTTTTATTTTATAAAAAAGCAATTTACAATACTTTTTTTAATTATTATTTATGATTTGTTTTTTTTTTATAAAACGTCATTCAAAAGTCCTAAATACCTTTAGGACCTTAAAAGTAGTACCATACTTTTTCCTTTTTTAATTAGTTTTGTTTGTTATTTTAATTTGTTGTATTTTAAAAAATTGCAAATATTGTTGTAAAGTTAATTTTTCATGTAATTAATTTTAAAAATAGAAAAAAGTAGTTTAATTTATTATTTAAGTATTAATAATTTAAATTTTTTTAATTTGGTTTCATATATTGTATATATTTTTAAATCATTGTAATAAAATTTTTAGTAATTTATGTTATAATTACTTTGAATTATATTTAATATTTTAGTAATTTTTTGTATTTTTTATACCATTTTATTTAATATTTTAATAATTTATGTTATAATTAATTTTTATTATATTTATTTATTTTTATTTTGTTAATTGATTAACTCAAACCGTAAATATCTTAATCACACAAAATTTGAAACCTTGAACGAAAGTGAACAATCACACGACTTCAAACTCAGGAATGTAAAATTGAATTAAATCTTTCTAAATGCATCCCCTTTTTCACAAGTTATTCAATAAAAAATTGAAAATTGTTAATTACATTCCTTTTTATTTTTATTAAGTATATTCCAATCTTTTCTTTTAAATCTTGTGTTCATATTACAAATTTTGTTAAAAAATTTAATTACCATTACTGTGTCAAATTATTAATTAACATATTACATTTGTACTAATTAATTAACAAAATCAACATAAATATATTTTTTTCATATATAACAAGCAAAAACTATTAGCAATATATTTTAATTTAATAATAAGTATTTTTAAATTAAAAATTTCAAACAAACAATACAAAATTTATTAACAAGTTTTACAAAATACAAAGTACTTGTAACATTAATAACTAAAATAT
>PYAF01001420.1:1332664-1349410 GCA_007407185.1 Glycine tomentella
TATAAATATAAAACTAATTAAAAAAAGGAAAAAATATGGTACTACTCTAAAGTTGTAAAGGTATTTATGACTTTAAAGTCGTAAATATCTTTACGACTTTTGAATGACTTTTTATTAAAAGAACAAATCATAAATAATAATTAAAAAAACACTGATCATAAATATTTTTATGACTTCTGAATAAACTTTTGAAAAAAAATAATGTCAAAGTGCAAAAATTAAAAAAAAACAGTGAAGTCCTAAATAAATTTACAATTTCACAAATAAAAATTGTAATAAATGATGTGACTTCTAATTTATACGTCGTACCACGTATCACAATTTATCTTTAAATGAAGAATAAAAAAGACAGAATTCCTATTTAGGAATTACATACTTTTTAACCCCTTCTCGTAAAAATCAAGGAATGTGAGAGTTTGGAATGGGTTGAAAGAAGTTGCATCACCCTTGTAGTATGACTATGTGGCAATTAGTGAAGTGACGTGTTTTGTTGTTGATATTTATTTACTTGTTTTAGCATTGTGATGACACTGGTGTTGAGATGCGTAGGCATAGGTGTTTTGAACAGATTATTTTAATCATGTGGGCGAGGAAGGCCCTTAAAGCATTTTTAGTGGTAGATCTTAAATTGAGATTTTAGACTACTTTTTAGTAGACTCCATAGTACCACATAAGATTAAAAATCTCTTAAGATTTCTTCCATTATTTTCTTTAATGGTAGATCTCATTTTGAGATCTTAGGGAGAAAGAAAAAGAAAGAAATTTTATTCTTTTTTGAACAATGTGCGGATCTTAGGAGATATTTTACAAGAACTCAGCCTCCATGTTGGAGATCTCTTCAACTCCTTTATTGGGAGATCTTGTGAAGATCAGATCTTGAACTCAAGATCCTTACTCAAGATCTTGCACTAAAGATGTTCTAAAAAAAAACGTGGACGAGGACTTCGAGAGGGTGAGACTTTGTTGGGAGAGATTCTAGTCATTCTATATTGTAGGAATTCACGACAGAAAAAAAATATTTGTGCATCCAAATTCCAATCTACTAGTTGTAGTTTGGTACCTATTACCTAATAAGAGAGACAAAATAATCAATGAAATTAAAACAAATAATAAGAATTAATTAGATATTTAAAAAATAGGGTGGTAAAAAATCATTTCTCTTCACAAGAAATGTGCATATGCATGCTAGTAATATAAGAAAAAAAGGACAAATGTCTTTAACTTCTCAACTTTTTATTTTATTTTATGAAAGCTTAGGTATCCTTATTGTAAAGTCATGAAATTATTATTTTGAGATGTAAATATCTTAAAGTGAGTTTTAGCTCTTTCAACATTTTTTTTTCATATGCATTATCAAGAAATCGAACACACTTGTCTGTATACTTAAAGAATTGATTAATTATATATTAAGTGTGTTAGACCTTCAACTTTAATTAATCATACAACTTTCTTCTCCTATTTGTCATATCTTTTCAATCACCACCTTAATCGAGATATATTTCAATGCTCATTGATGTTAGTCTAGTCATCCTCTATACAAGAGTAGACAAGTTAAAAAAGTATGGGCCAAAAAAATAGGTCAATTTGACTATGAAAAACATGACCTAAATATAATAGAGTTTTTTTTTTTTGCCTAACCCGTTTAACTTGTCAGGTCAATTAAATGAGCTTAAGTCAAGTTGTCTCAATGACACAATAATACACATACCAACTAGAACACATATAATTCAAAACTTAATTTGACAATTGACTAGTTAAACTTGGTTTATGAATTAAATAAGTTAAACTTGTGCTCAAAGTTGAACTCATTATAAACGGGGTAAACTTGAGCTACATATAACTTGATTTTATTGATTAGTGAATCATCTTGATATACAAATTTATCTATTTTAAATATTTTATAATATTTAATTTCTATAATTATTTTAGTTAATTTAATATTTTTTATGAAATAAATAATAAAAGCATGTATAATATTACAAATTTAACATACACATATATTTAATATTATTAAACTAATAATTAATTTTTTGATTAATTCCATGTTATTTTATTCTTGCATAAAATAAATAAATAAAATATGTAAATAGCTATAATTTCAAATCGAGTCAAATTGAAGATGTGAATCAATTGTCCATGGGTTTAAATCGAGCTGCAAATAAAGGTTCATATCAAACTCGAGTTTAGCTTTGAATTGAACAATTTCTTATTAAATTGAGTTAAGCTTACACATAAATGACATATAAATGAATGTATCAGGATTAAATTAAATTTTTTAATTTATTATTATAATAATGATATATAAATAATTTATTAAAATTGTGAGTAAAATTAATTTATAAAATATATATTTTTAGCCAAATCATTATTCATTCCTTAATTACTATGTTGATCCTTATGTAAAATAATGAATATTTTGCTTCACTTATGTAAATTTAAGTTTTCTTTTATGCATTGATATTTAATTTTAGAATTTGATTTTTTAAAGTAATTTAAAATTTATTGATAAACATATAGATCATGCTTTTAATGAGACTTAATTAATGGATTCCAAAGTGAAAATTATATTTGATTCTTATGATTTAGTAATAAAACTAAAATACATTTATTACTATATATACCTAAATTGTAAGTGATATTGCAAAGAGGAATAAAAAAGTTCATAAGATGAAGAAAGAAAAAAAAACATATAAAAGCAATTGAAAGGAAGAAATGGATTATGTAGTTAAACTTTTTGGTTCACCTTTTTTTTGTTACTTGTCAAAAGATGATTTGTTGAACTTCATATCCCTAAAAGCCTCTCAATATCTTTTGCCCAATTTGATTTAAATGCTTCATGTGGAAGCAACATACCTGTAAATCAAAATTCAAATAAAGCATGCACATAATATGGGATAATATAAAAATAACAAAAATGAGAGAGAGAGAGAGAGAGAGAGAGAGAGAATTAACCACATGTTCTCAATACTAAAATTGTCAATCATGCCGATTATTGAATTGGTCAAATCAAATAAGTCAAAATAAAGTATGTGGAAAATGCATAAAAAGACAAAGAAAAAAAAAGAAATTAGTTGAAACATTTTGCACCTGAATAAACCATACAAAGTGTTGAAAAGAGAAAGATCAAGGATGAAAAACCAATATGAAATAGAAAAGAAGTGAAAAGAGGATCACAAATTTCAAAATAAATATTCAAGTGAAAGGTTCATATTAGACCAAACTAATGTGGGACAATACAATATGAGATGATACAAAAAAAAAGAGAGAAAAATATCAACCACACACTCCCACACTCCCAATACTAAAATTGTTACACATGCCTATTATTGAAATGATCAATATAATAAATCAAATAAGCCAAAATAAAGTGTATGGACAACGCATAAAAAGATAAAGAAAAAATACAAAGAAATTA
The DNA here is from genome assembly GCA_007407185.1 of Glycine tomentella. Lineage (NCBI taxonomy): Eukaryota > Viridiplantae > Streptophyta > Magnoliopsida > Fabales > Fabaceae > Glycine > Glycine tomentella. The sequence continues at coordinate 1,336,080 of PYAF01001420.1, forward strand.
GTTGAAACATTTGCATATGGATAAACCATACAAGGTGTTGAAAATAGAAAGACGACGGATGAAGAACCAATTTGAAATAGAAAGGAAGTAAAAAGAGGATCACAATTTTCAATGCCAATAAGAGAAAAATAAATATTCAAGTGAACAATTTACATTAGACCAAATAAATATAATTTAAATTTTAAGCTAAATAGAGAGGATTAAAAATATAGAAGAAGAGACATGGACATGAACATGATTATTAAAAAGAGGAACAAATTTGAAACAAAAAGTTACTCCATTATCTTATTGAACACTGATTAAAGGTCTTGGATACTAATTAAGAAATTAAAAGATATAAATTTATATTAAAATCATGTGGGAGAATATTTAAACATTTATGAGTGTGTTTAATTTAAAAAATAAAAATAGAGAAAATAAAAATTATAATTTTAAATTAAAGTATGAATAGAAAAAGTTAGATTCACATAAGGTTCACCCAATTTCTTATCTAGTATTTTTTTTTCTTTTTTTTTTCCTCTCAACCCAACACACCCAAATATAGGTGAGCACATGTTTTTCGCCTTTCATTAAAATATTTTTTCTCTTTTAATCTCTTAATATTTTCCTTAAAATAATTTAAATAAATAAAACCATTTTTTTTTATTCATTGTGGTGAAAAAAGAACAATGTACTCCGGTCAAAGATATTAATGACGGTCAGCATTACATAAAAGAAATTCGTTAGCATTACAAAAAAAAAATTGATCCTTAAACTTAAGATTTATACAAGATGTGGGTTGAGCACAATTGAGCAAAAGGCATTAATGGAGTATGCTTTAAATAATTATCCAATTTTGGGTGGGGTTTCCTTATTGTGACCGTTAGAGTTTTTCATTGACATTCGTCGTGACACGTGACACGCGCGTGACCAAATTTCCCATTTGAATTTCGGACCTGAGCGCCGTTTTCTCAAATCCACTTTAATCTAACCCAACACATCCACATTCAAAATCGCTGCCCACTACCCTCTCTTCTCTGTTCAAAACTTAGAGCCCTTCATTCTTCGTATTTTCCTCTCACACTCTTCTCTTTCTCACTCCGTCGCTCCCTTCCTTCGTTCCTCTTTCTCGCAGTAGGTAAGCAAGTTCACACTCCAAATTCCATTTCGAAACTTCACCAGCTTCAACGCTCGACGCTTTCTTTTTCTTTCTCTCAATCATTTGCTGTTATGGTTTTTTTTTTTTAAAAAATAACAGTGAGTTTCGAGCGCGATGCAACTCTAAACGATGTCATTTGATTTAATTTCTGCGTTTTGATTGGATTTTAGGGTTTCCAGCCTCGAGGCTGATTCGGATTGGTTGGAGATGGAAAATTCCGATTCGGCGCAGTGTGTTCGAGTTGCCGTTAACGTTCGGCCTCTGATTACGTCGGAGCTTATGCTTGGATGCACCGATTGCATCTCCGTTGTTCCCGGTGAACCTCAGGTGTGTTTTCTGTTTGAATCTATGCTCTGTTCGTGTTGCATTCGATCTGATTTATGCTCTTTTTGATTTTGTGCATGTTGAAATTTGTATTGAATGTGATATTGTCATATTGATTTATAATTGTTGTTGTTGGATGCTGTGTAGGTGCAAATTGGGTCGCATGCTTTCACTTATGACTATGTTTATAGCTCGGGATCTCCGTCGTCTGCAATATATGATGATTGTGTAGCTCCACTCGTAGATGCACTTTTCCATGGTTATAATGCAACTGTTCTTGCTTATGGACAGGTATAGTTTTCGCATATGATTTATTGACTTTAATGATTAGACAAAATATACTAGTATTTTGGAAACTTTGTTTTGTTGTATTTTGTCTGCATTAACTGGGTTTTTGTTCACAGACTGGATCTGGGAAGACATACACCATGGGCACTAATTACACGGGAGAGGACAATGCCGGTGGAATTATCCCCAAGGTGATGCAGACAATATTCAAGAGGGTTCAGACTATGAAGGAATCCTCAGAGTTTTTGATTAGGGTATCTTTTATTGAGGTAAACAATAGTGTTTGATGAATTCTCTCTGTAATTGAAATTGAGCTTTTGAAACATGGAAGTTTGAACTGCTATATTTTTTTTTTTTGGTGAATTATTGAACTGTTATATTATGATGACAGATATTCAAGGAAGAGGTATTCGATTTGCTCGATCCCAATTCTGCCAGAGGAGATGTGGCTTCTACTGCGAAGCCTGCAGCACCCAGCAGAGTTCCCATACAGATTAGAGAAACAGTGAATGGAGGAATAACACTGGCTGGTGTGACTGAGGCTGAAGTTAAGACTAAAGAAGAAATGTCATCTTATCTTTCTCGAGGTTCACTGTCACGTGCCACAGGGAGTACAAACATGAACAGTCAATCAAGGTTAATTGCTATAATCAAGTCTGTAGTGTCATTTTTTTTAATGAGTAATTTTTTATAGTTTGATTTGATAATGTTGACTCTAATATATTATAATGCATATTAAAATTAAACTTTACACATGATGTATCTTTCCCCCTACTGAACTGGAAAATTGCTTTAAAGTGTGATGACTGTGTGGTTTGTGTGCTTTGCCTAGTCGGTCACATGCCATATTCACAATCACTATGGAGCAAAAGAATGGTGATGATGTTTTGTGTGCAAAACTACATTTGGTAGACCTTGCTGGTTCTGAGCGTGCAAAAAGAACCGGTGCAGATGGCATGCGTTTAAAAGAAGGTATTCCTGTTGTTTGAGATAGGACATATTGATAAGAAAAGGAATAGAATAAATACAAAAAATTGTTCTTTAATATATTACATATAATATTTTCACAATCACAATAGAATTTTGAAAATTTTACATTGCCGTTCTGCTTGCTGAGTTTTATAAATATAAATTTTTTTAAGTTATTAATTGATCTATTTGTTTTTCCATTGTCAAGGCATTCATATCAATAAGGGTTTATTAGCTCTTGGGAATGTTATAAGTGCACTGGGAGATGAAAGAAAGCGAAAAGAAGGTGGCCATGTGCCATATCGCGATAGCAAATTAACAAGGCTACTGCAGGTTTGCACAGTATTTGTAAAACATTACATCTAGTATACTTAAACTTATCTTGAACAGCTCTGCATAAAATATGTATGCTTCTTTCTGTATCTCACTCCATAGCTGATGGCTTCTTTGACTCATTATTTTTAAAGTATTGTTCGAAAAGGAAGTGTGGCTATTATTGTTTGTTTGAAATGCCATCAGAGATTCTGAACTGAGTGTCTTGTGGGATTTATATTGCAACTCCTATATTGAAACTTGATTCAAAATTCATTATCACTGAAAATGTGATAATAGTTTTAATTGTTGTGTTTACTTTTGAAATATCTACATCATGGATTCATATTATTTTATCTTGACATGGAATTGGTTAATGAATACGTAGGATTCTCTTGGAGGAAACAGCAAAACCGTTATGATAGGTACTGAACTTGCTAGGTGGATTTTAAAAAATTACACTTTTTAATATCGCATGCATCACATCCAATCTATTTGTAATGCTGCAGCATGTGTTAGTCCCGCTGACACCAATGCTGAAGAGACATTGAACACTCTGAAGTATGCTAACCGTGCTCGCAACATTCAGAACAAGGCAGTTGTAAGTGCTTTATATTAGTGTTCTCAATTTTTTGTTTTGTTTCGCCTTGCTTTGTCGATTTTTTTCTTAAATTGTGAGTGACAATCATTCATGTTTTTTGCATTTGATGGTTTTAAATTTTCTTCTTTTAAGATCAATCGTGATCCAGTGGGAGCTCAGATGCAGAGAATGCGAAGTCAGATTGAGCAATTGCAGTCTGAGCTTCTTTTATACAGAGGTGATGCTGGTGGGACATTTGAGGAACTTCAGGTTCGTCATTATTTTCGGAAGTTTCTGAAGTTGATCCCTCATTTACTGGGTATAGGTTTCTAATGTCCTTTTTTCCCCCTCAGATTCTTAAAAACAAAATATCCTTACTTGAAGCAAGCAATGAAGAGCTACAGCGGGAGCTTCAAGAACGCCGAGTAACTTGTGAGAGTTTAGCACAACGTGCTTGTGATGCTCAGGTCTTTCTCCAATCCTTTATGTTCTCAATTCTAATAGAACATTGGGTGTTTTACCAAAAAATAAATGTTAGTTGCTTCCAATATTTGCCATTGTCTCACTCAAGGTGTTGAATTTAGGTTGAAAAGGATCAACTGATCATGAAAATTGAATCAATTCGAAATGGTAAATCATGGGATGAAATTGACTCAAATTCAAATCAGGTTTGAACTCATCAAGTCATTGTTAATGGATAATTACAATTTTCTGATGAAGCAATCCACCACTGACCCATTGTCTGAACTTGTTTCTAGGATTATGACCTCGTGAAATCTTATGTGTCGAAGATCCAAGATCTGGAAGGTGAATTGCAGCATTTGAAAAATCTGAATGCAAAATCTACACATGTTGACTGGGTTGATTCAGATGATAGTGGATTTCGGTCAAAGAATGTGTTATTTGTTGCAAGTGGTAATGAATACTCTTCTGATTGTGATGCCAAATCAGTGGACATAACAGGTAGAATTTTGGAAGTAGTTTTTATGTATTATGTATTGTTGTACAGTGTATCTTTCATTTGATTGATAACCTTGTGGCTGATGTTAACAATATTATTCTTGACAAACTTGTTATGGTTGAGACAAGTGCATCAAATTTATGAGACGATGAATTGATTTCTCAAAGCTAGACTTAGCAGCAGCATTTAGGCTTCTTAATACCCATTTTTTTAATTTGCGTTTTTGCTATCACTTTAAATTGGTATTTTTTCCTGAATATCAATAGAATTTTTGTTAACATTGCACAACCTTGTTTGCAGATGACATGGAAGATCATGCAAAGGAGATAGAACACTCTTCTCTTCAAGAAAAGTTGGATAGGGAGCTCAAGGAATTGGATAAGAAACTTGAACAAAAGGAGGTAATAGCTTCAAACTCTTGAATGCAAGATATTGGATGAATATGCATTTTATTCCATGTTTAGTATTGATTTTCAAGCATGTTTTACTGTCTAATGTTTTTTATTCTTTTTTTGGGTTGTTGAAGGCTGAAATGAAGATGTTTAATAATGCTGATACTTCAGTTCTTAAGCATCATTATGAAAAGAAAGTTCTCGAGTTAGAACAAGAGAAGAAATTTTTGCAGGTATTTGATCTTGTGTTATCTTGAATTATATTGCATTTAAATTCTTGAGGGCTTGTTTTGTTTCTAGGGGGAGGGTTTAGCCTGGTTTGTTTCTGTCCTGTTATCTGGCAGAACTACAATGGCTTTTTGTGTAAAACCATTCTAGTTCTGCTTTGATTTCTTTTGTTTGTTTCTATAGCAGCACATCTTGTACTGTTCTTTCCTCATTTATATTATATATTATTTTTGCTGATAAAAAAAAATATTGCATTTAAATTGTTCCCTTTATAACCCTTTTCATATTCTTTGTAGAAAGAAATTGAGGAACTTAAGTACAATCTTGCAAATATTTCATCCACTTCTGATGACGGTGCTCAAAAGTTAAAGGAGGAATATCTTCAAAAGTTAAATGCTCTTGAAGCACAGGTGCACTTATTATCTGGAATGTCTTAACTCTCAATAATGGCCACTCAATGTTCTAAACTGATTAATTTGCTTTCCAGGTCTCTGTGCTGAAGAAGAAACAAGAATCTCAGGCTCAACTGTTGAGACAAAAACATAAAAGTGATGAGGCTGCAAAACGACTACAGGATGAAATCCAGAGAATTAAATCTCATAAGGTTAAACGATCCTACTAATGGAACTTCTTATACTCAGTTTGAAGCAGAAAGCTGTGTTTTTGTTTTTCTTTCCCTTTAGAATCATGACTGACAAATTTTCTTCTTAAGGTTCAATTGCAACATAAAATTAAACAGGAATCAGAACAATTCAGGTTATGGAAAGCTTCACGCGAGAAAGAAGTTCTCCAGGTAAATTCAGCATTGCATAATTTTCTTTAACTCTTTACTAAATATCCCTTTAATTTTATTACTCAATTCTTCTGTAATTGTATGGAGGGAAATCATTCTTTGGCATTTTTTTTCCATTCGATAATGGTTTCATAATATTGTCTCTGTTTATATTTTGTTAGGTACACTTTGGTTATTTGCTGACCTCTTGCATATAAGGAATGACCTGTAGTGTCTAACATGAACAAATTGATCAGTTACTAGTGAATCTTCTAATACTTATCTTGTGCAATTTTCAGCTTAAAAAAGAAGGAAGGAGGAATGAATATGAGATGCATAAGCTGTTAGCGTTGAATCAGAGGCAAAAGATGGTAAGTACAGGTTATGAGATGCATAAGCTGTTAAAATAACTTGCTTTTAGGGTCTTATTTGGTACTGGTTTTTTCCATTATTTATGATTTCATTACAGGTATTGCAAAGGAAGACAGAAGAAGCTACCTTGGCTACAAAAAGGCTGAAAGAGCTTTTGGAATCTAGAAAGACTTCACGTGAAAGTACGGGTTAAGGGATTTACTGTGCCATGCAGCTTTCCCTATTTTGTGAACTTATTAATCAGTAACTGGCAATTCTTTCTTTATACACAGGTGCTGCAGGTGGGAATGGTCCAGGAATTCAGGTACTTCTGTTTCTATGCTTGTGAATACAACGACTTTATTGTTTCCTTAGCAATGATTAATGCTCGATGTTGCTAAATATTCTACCCTTTGTAATATATATCATAATTCCATCATGCTATTTTGCGGAGGATGTCTTTGTGTTTTAATAGCTTCTACTTGACATGTTTTTCTCTTTTGAAGGCTTTGATGCAGGCAATTGAGCATGAACTTGAGGTCACTGTCCGAGTGCATGAAGTACGTTCGGCACATGAGCGTCAAATGGAAGAGTATGTTCCTCTTTTTACATTTAGATTCTTCATCTGAAAACTTTAGATTGAGTAGGTTGTTTTACTGAGAAAAAAATCTATGAGCATTAGTTTGAATAATTTGGTGAAGGCTTGGACCTCTGAAAGGAAGCTGCCTTCTATGTTAATTTCATCTCTAAATTGAAGTATGGATTAGAGAGATACTGTTGGATGAAGTCAATTTTATATATTTATATTTATTTCATTTTGTATGCAATGTTTGCTCACCTTTGTTTTCTCTATATGATTCAAATTCAAAAAGATGTGAAAACTGGAACCAGTTTACTGATTATCATGGCTTAAATGTCTTGATAATATACACAAGTAGATGTCATTCTTATATTAGAGTTTTCCTCACAAACTATTCTTTACAGGAGGGCTAAAATGGCCAATGAGATTGCAAGATTAAAGGAAGAAGCAGATATGATGAAGCTTAATAATTCAAGGTGAAATAGCCTTCGAGTTACCTCAGCCATTTTATTTATTGTACAATCTTGTATTTGGAAATCTATAATTGACAACATCTGCTTGCCTGATTGGTAATCTAGTTATGGCCTCGCATCAATGTCTCCGGGTGCAAGAAATTCAAGGATATTTGCCCTTGAAAAAATGATTGCTACTTCTTCTACAACATTGCTGTCAATGGCATCTCATTTGTCAGAGGCAGAAGAGAGGGAGCGGGTTTTCAGTGGCAAGGGACGTTGGAACCAAGTCCGTTCCCTTCCTGAAGCCAAGAATTTGATGAATCATTTGTTCAATCTGGCATCTTCCTCCAGGTAGTAGCTTATCTGCAAAAAAAATTTATGGTCCATGTTGTGATGATATGACTGAATCTTTGTCTATGCCTTTCTATATTTCAGGTGTTCATTGCGAGATAAAGAAGTTACCTGCAGAGAGAAGGACATGGAAATAAGAGATCTAAAAGAAAAAGTAGTAAGGTTGAGCTGTTCACTTCGACAGTTGGAAATGCAGAAGTCCGAACTTATTCATCAGTTGAAATTGCTGGTTAGTATGTTTGGTCGAGAGCTCCACTTAATCCAGATTAAGCTTGAGAAATAAATTTTGCGTATAACTTAGAATTTACTGATATAATGAAACTTAGAAATTTTCTCCTTTCCAAATTTAAGTTGCAGTTATAAAATTGAAAAAATATTGGTCCTTGTTTTTGCAACTTTGATTCTCCAATTAATGGTAACTTCTTTTCTTTCTCTGTTTTTAACCATATTATTTAAACTTATGGCAGAGTGCAAAGAGATATTCAGAATCTGTGCGGGATTCGGTGTATCCTGACATAAATGGAGGGCATAAGTATGACTTGCGCAAGATGGTAGGTCTCTTGCATATCACTAGATCACCTAATAAGCCTACAAATGATTATTATCTCATGACAAATCACTCTTTTTTTTGGTACTCTAGTTAATGATCATTTGGTTTTCATTTAGGAAAATCGGCGATCTACAATTTTACTGGAGGATATGGATTTATCAGTATCAGACACAGAAACAGATGATTATGTTGCAGATGCAACTGATGATGAATGGATAGCATCAGAAAAAATACACGTTAGGAAAAGAAAATCTAGAAGCAGACATGTGAGCATGGAAAATCAGTCAAATATCAGTTCAGAAGATGTAAAAGATAATTCAACAGGAGTTGGAGGTGCTTCTGGGGAAACTGCATCAGATATCTGCTGCTCTTGTAGTAAATCTTCGTCGTGCAAGACAAATAAATGCAAATGCAGAACTCTAGGTGGCATTTGTGGGAGTTCTTGTGGTTGCTTAGCATCCAAGTGTGCCAACAGATCATCAGTCTCAAATGAGGCACAAGTTGAAGGGACTGGTAATGATTCCAGTATTGACGAAGCAGACAAAGATCGCCTTCTTGTTGCTCAAGGTGCCGAGTTGCTTCAGGGTGCACTGGTTGAGGGGCCTGCTGAGGTGCACAGTGATCATGGGCCAAGAAAACCTCTTTCAGATATTGGAAATACACTGGTGCGTGTCCGTCATGCTTTGAAAAGTGAAGTCCCTAAATAAATGATCTAATCAAACCTCTCTCTGTCTCTGCATAGGGAAAATTCATGTACTTAAATCATTGATTTATTTTTATCATTACATGTGAACTGGATGCAGTTGAGATTACTTATTCCAGTGTTGTGTTTTAGTGTCTTGTGCTTTTGCTGGGACTAAGATGATCTGTTTGTTTTCACAGGCTAAATCAAATGCTCAGAATGCTAATCAAAGAAGGAAATGGGCGAAGAAGAGAAATAAGTCCACAGTCCCAGTCCCAGTGCTCACCACAAATGTTGTTGTTCCAGATTCTACTCCACCTTTCTCGCAGTCAGATAATTCTGAAGTTCCCAAGAAAGAAAATAATAGCATCAGTGAAGCGAATGTATCTATGAACATACCACAGAAAATTCAATTATCTAGACCTGAAAATGCGCTGCTTGCTCCAAAGGTTGAGAAAAGTGTAACTGAGACAGATCATTGGATGAAATTACCACGAGCTATGCGAAAGTCACCAAATGTTGGTGGCCTTCCGCTGGGGGACATGAATGCTAGTAAGCCAGATGAACCTGTCAATAAGGAGTCTCAAGTCATAGAAGCTAGAACTCCGGTGAAACAAAAAAGAACACTTGAGAAAGAGAACAATGGACGTTAATCTCGCGTCCATTTCTTACTTCTTACCCTCTTAAAAGCAAAGACCATGATTTAAGACGCATGCCGTTACCATATTCTTATGGTGTATCTGTTGAAGATAGAAGAGGCACGTGGTGTATCGGGTGTTTAGAGGTGTGTATCAATCATTAATCTTCGGTTTGTCTTCAGTAGACAGATAAATTATTTGGCTTCCTTTTTGGCTTGTTAAGATATGGTTTATCCAAAGGATTCTGTGCTGGTGTTAATCACTTGATCTCGGCATACTTTGTATCTATGATCGGCATGTTGAGTTGTTCAGTGGGAAAAATTGTTTCCCTCATGAGTCGAGTGAGTTTAATTTCTATGCTATGTATGGCGTTGCATATAATTTATATAAAAAAAACACTCAGGAAATATTAATAATTATAATCTTAAATATGTTTTTAGTTATTATAAAATGAGTGCATTTTCTTTTTATTCTTATAAAAAAATTTCTTAGGTTTTTATTTCCTAAAAGAAATCTAAAATCATGTGTCTGTGACTCTGTCATCTTAAATTTTCTTTAGTTGGACAGTTTTTTTTGAAAGTAGTTGGACCAGGTTATTCAACATGATCTACATAAATTTTATCTATCAATATTTTCAAAAGAATGCAAAAAAAAAAAAAATTGTGTTACTAATATTCCTTTATACATTGAGGATTGATTTCACTGGTTGATAAATCACGCCTTTCTAAAAGTTATTGGGCATGATATTTGATAGAAATCATTCAAGTTAAGATCAGTAGATCACATTTGAGAGTAAATCTTTTGTGGATGTGGACACAAAAGTGATGTGTCAGACACATTAAATAAAACGATAACAAGTTAACAACACGTTAAAATATTATAATCATACATTACATTATAATAATTAAAAACGCAAAAACTCTTATTGTCTCTTCGTCCAAAATCTTTAAATAATCCACAAAAGAGATGGGTGTATTCTTTTTTTTTTTATCAGTAAATATTAAATGTTAATTTGCTAATTTTTATTAGTGGGAGAAATTTGAATTTATGACCTTTTCTTTTTTATTTTTTTTAATCATTAAGTTAACTTTATAATTTCTGGAAAAAAATGTATCCTTGCAAGGTAGGGTACGGTTTTGTGACGCAATGGTTGGATCTTGAAGGATAAAAGTGCGAAGGACACTAATCCGTGGTGGTGAGGCAGAGATTCTAATATGGTAGGTTATGTTCTGTGGGTCAAAGGTGTGGGGATTAGCTATTAAGATGTTGGAGTTGATGGTGGCTTCGCAAAGAGCACCTTTTTGAAAAAGTTGTAACTCAAAGATAGTAATGAACTTAATACACTTGCATCCTTTTCAATTTACCCATTATGAGTAGCTTAGCACACTTGCACCATCCTCAATTTACCCAATATCCTATGCAGCAGCTGAGGTGGAAGGTTTTCTTTTTTCAAGTGGTTGATATCCATTGTGCTCCCATGTTGTCCCTACAAACAAAACGATTGTCACTTTCACACAAAAAAATAAATAAGATGTACACAAACAAATACTTCCTCCAATCCGTAATAAATATCGTGCAAAAAAAAGTGTCAAAATATGTACTATTTTTTTCTCAATAAATTATTAATTATTTATATATATGCTCCTAATAATATTATTGATGAGCAATAAAAATAATAAATAAATTCATGATAATAATGTTAATTTTGTATAATTATCACACTGTTTGGTTTATTTACTATTTTTTTCTTAGTCTGTATAAAAAAAAAATAACACTTATTATGAGACAAAATGAGTATAATATTACAAATAAATCAACAATAAACATAATTTGATATCATCTATTTCATAATTTAAATCATACTCACATGAATTTTACCAAAAAAATAAAGTCACATTACTTATCAACTTTTTTTTATCTGTTCAACCACAAGCCTAATCTCAAAGACATTTATCCAGATTCATGGACCCAAACTCACAATAAAAAATAGAGTTAACCCACAATTAGTCTCTTAAAGTGACAAGTTATTTACCTTTGGTTCTTAAATATATGCCTTTGTACAATTTAGTCTTTAAAAGATTAAAATTACTCGCTTTTAAATCTTTGAGTGTATTTTTTTCAATTCCTCTGTTAATAAAACGTTAACAAATGAGCTAAAAAGTGAGCAACTTTAGACTTTTGAAGACTAAATTGTACAAATATTAAATCGGTAAATTAATTACATTGGGAGTGAGAGAGCATACCAAAACCTTCTGTTAAGTGAAAAAGATATTTATATCTTAAGATAAATTATGACTTATGATAATTTTGATTAGATACAAATAAATACAAATGTTAAAAGTTACATATGATGTATTATCAGATTTTGTTACACGAGTTTGCATCAAACGTTAGCAAACTTAGACCATTATTTGATACAATATTTAAGAGTCACATTCAAGATCTTCATTTAATACTTTGTGTGTCTGAGACCCATTTTACAGAAACATTTTTCTAAGATCTGTTGAAATCTTTTGAAGAATAAATGAAGTTCAAGATCTAAAAGTATTGATCTCCATCAAAAGACGTGTTCTATTGTACACACCTGCTTTGACAAATGAGGAATGACTTTCCGATAAAGTGCGAAACACGAAAGCCAATAAGGGTAGTCTCTAAGAAGGCACGTGCATTTAATGTAAGCATTAAATTCCCCTAATGACCATTATCATCATATGAAGATCAAGTGAAGAATTCAATCATTATGAGACAACAAATACTTGAAGATGAAGACTATAAATACCAAAAGCTTTGAAGAATAAGACATGAACCTTTGGGACAAATATATTCTTTTATTCTTTATGTAAAAAACTTTGTATATTGCTTGTAAAGATCAAAAGCTCTCAAAACACTTTGAATATATTGAAAGAAAAGACTAAGTGCTTATTGTATATTCGTTTTTGACGTTAATAGATTTAGTCAGTGAACAAACTCAAACAGCAAATCTCCTTTGATTTTTTAGAGCTAGCAGTGATTCGATAGGATAAAGAATATTGGGTTGTCGTCAAACTTGGGATAGAGCTTGATTTGTAGAGACAGAAATGGTAGTAAACAATCTTGTAACTCGTGAGAAGTTAAGGAAACTTGGTGGTTTGCCAAGAATTGGATGTAGGTGGTAGAGACAAACCAATATAAATTTCCGCCTTTGATATTTATTTGCTTTCTTTTAGCTTTGTTTGACCAATGGTGTGAATTTTCTTTTAGTTTTTGAAAGATATATTGTGTTTTGCAAAAATATTTTTTCATCGTTTGATAGTGTTTTTAAAGATCGATTTATTATCTGTTATTTACAAAGTTTTGTCACATGAAAAAACTTTGTTTTGTTTTTAAAAAGCTTTAAAAAAAATTAAATCATAATTCAATCCCCTTTCTGTTGATATTTGTGCCATTACACCTCCCTTTTGAATTATCTAACATATATGTTGATCCTAATTATATTTGTATATAAGACAAAATTTAGGTATAATACCATAAGTTTGTTGATGTTGTTTTGTAATTCAAGTTAGAATTTTAACTTGACAACTAATAATAAAAGTCAATATTAAAAATAAGTATAGAATATTAAAACAAAACTTTAATATTAATTAAATAATAACATAAAAGATACGTATATATGAGTCTTATCCATTTAATAACTATCAAGATAAATAGAGAATATTTAATTAAAAATCAATACATAGTTACATTCTTATTTAGTCACATTTAAATTACTTAAAATTTCAAA
>PYAF01001420.1:1349510-1403674 GCA_007407185.1 Glycine tomentella
ACAGATCTATTCAAAATAGAAGAAAATGTCAAAAGAATAATTTATTGTTATTTTAATACTTAAATCCTAAAATTGAATGGAAACATAAAAGAGAAGGACCACAAATTAAGTATGGCAATTGCATTTATTAGTGACATGCACATATAACTACTATTTTGTTTGAGAATACTACAATTTTTGTGTATTTTATCATCTGCATACTTTTACCTCTTTTTTAATATAATATTTATTTATTTTTGTTTTATTTAATTTGGCTTTTAAGGCAATGCATATTTTTTAAGAAATTAATATTTAATACTTGCAAAATTATTATGGTAAAATTATTTTCTTGGTAAAAGTATTCTTATTAAAGAATTAAAAAGTAGTTGAAAGTTATTTAACTAGTTAGATAAAATACTTTTATAAAGAAAATTAAAATTTGTAAACGGATACTAATATGATATGAGAGGAGAGTATTGCATTATTATTGTTGGATTATGTAAGGAAGTTAATATCACATGAAAGATGTTGTTCCACAGTTGTTGCCCTTAAATGAATAAAGCATCTTCTAATAATTATGCATTGCTGATTATGTTTGGCCATGGACCCAAATAAATAAATAAATAAGTCCGATGGTGATATTTCTATTTCCAATCAGAAAGCAAGTTGCACATACCACGTGGCGCATGTGAATTGGTTGATCCATGATGTTAAATGCACACAACAAAGCCATTTCATTGGACAAAATTAAAACAGAAACGGAACTGTGTATGCATCTTCATAAATGAATGGTTGAGAAAGGAACCGATAAACTTCGAGGCAAAACAATAATTTATAATGATTGTGTCTAATGTTAGAAATTGGTGGACCCACCAAGCTATATTACTATTAAATGATTGAATTTTTTAAATATGTTAATATGAGTTTGATTATCTAATAGTACGATAAAAAAAATATTAAAAAGAGATAATATTCACTTCAAAATTCATGCATAAAAAAATTAATATAATAACTTTTGACTATTAGAATACTTTAGTTTTAGAAGAAAAAAATTGTGAATCTTATAGGTTTCGGCTTTGGAGTTTTGATTTGGCAGCATGTGGACTTGGCTTGTTGATAGCCACTTGATTGGCTCCTATAACGCAGCAAGAGAACATAAAAAAACAAAGATTTTGGACCAAAAGAGGACCAAGGACCGTTACTGCTAGCTACCCTGTGACCAAATCTCACTACTTCTCTTATTTTTGATTTTTTCTCCACCAACAACTAGCAACTAGCAACAAAACAAATACTAGTAAATAATGTAAAACAAAATTGAATTCTTCTTTTTCTACATATGGTATAGAGTTTAAAGTATTTGAAATCATAAAACTATAACATAATAGAACAAAATTTGTTTATTATCTTACTACTACTTCTTTTTCTTTCTCGTAGTTTGCAGATATGAGGTCAAATAGAACAAAACCAATTTATACTGAAATCTTATACATTTTTTCTTCTTCAAATAATTGAATGAAAAACTTACTATAACAGTATAAGAATCTAGGTAGTATCAACTTATTATAACTAAACTCAAATAATGATATGATCATTCTATTCTATATTATTTCATCTGATTTCATTTATCATTAAATACTCTGATATAGTCAAAATTCACATGTATAATTTCAAGGGCAAATGAATTTAGAAGGGTAAACATATACTCATATTTAACCAACTAAAGTCAGTCAACTAAAGAAGAATGTATAAAGGTTGTATAATGTTTTAACTTCAAATTTCGTTGTCTTCATTATATAACCAACTAAAGATGAATCCATATTTTGTTTAGAAATACTTTTCCGAAGACTTAATAACAAAATATAATAAAAGACAATACTGAATGTGAATAATCACAGCTAAAATAAAACTGATTTAAATTATTAAGAAGTCAACATTAAAAAAGAATAGAACTACGTTTAACTTAAATTTTTCTTTTCATTAATTAAATCATAGAATAATAGAGATGCAAGACCATAAGCTTTAAAGTACCATCATCATGATGTGGGTAAATTTATATTTTTATAGTAATGTTCCTTGAACCACACATCCACACAAATGCAAAACCAATTCCGGTTTGAGTTAACCAAATTTACTTTCTCAGCGCCAACCAGCACAGCACCACATCTACGACTTTTGAGATTGGACCGCCAACTTTTCCTTCGCAGTTTCCTTGCCGTCGGGTTTCGATCCCCTGCACCTCCGCTCCATGTGCTCCCTCATTCTAATATTTGTATTTTTATAATTTGTACTAGTTAGACTAGTTAGATGTCAAGTCATGTACTTAATGTTCCTCTCACCAAAAACAAAAGTTAGATATTTAATGTGAAATTTTCGCATTTTTAGATTAGAGTACTGGCTAATAATAGAAGAATTAAGCTGATTTATGGTTTATAATTAGCTTTTTCATTTTTTAATTCTAGATATCAATTTAATTGATTGTTATAATTTTAATAATTTTTAAATGATTAATATTTTTTTTGAGAAAAAGTCTATACAATAACAATGTAAAAGTTATTTATGTTCTCATCCAATAAAAAAAAATCATATAATCATATATAATATATAAGTTGGCCTTGGCCAAAGTTTCTTAAAATTCATAGACATATATGTAATTGATTGTATAAAATAATTAGATTTTGTTAACCAATATTCTAAAAATATTGGTTAAAAAACTAAAATAATAAAATATTTAGTATAGACATTATAGTAGAGCATAAAAAAATCATAAATAATATAATTTTATGTATAAAAAAATATATTTTTTAAATTTTTTAATCAATATTCTAAAAATACACTAATTAATATTTGTCAAAAAATAATTTTATATTATAAGTGTATGATTATTAAACTCTAACTTTTTAAATAAATATTAGGTGTATTTTTATTATCAATGAGTTTTTTTAATATTTATTACAATTACATATTCGGAATTTAAATTTAAGACTAATGATCACGATGAAGTGAAACTAAATTTTAAAAAAATGGATGAAGTGAAACTATTCTACATTATTTGATACATACACTTTTTTTTTTAGAACAAGATATTCTCATAAGATTTAATCAAAATATATTTTTATTAAGAAAAATATTTTTTTTTATCAATAAGAATCTGAACCATTTAATTAAAAGTTATAGGTTGTTACTATTTATGCCAATTATTGTGAATTTGATGCATACACAGAATTTTGAATTGATTAATAATTCTCAATTTCAAAAATCATTTTACCATTTTATTGATGTTTTTTGAAACTACCATTTTATTAATTTTAGGAAGTATTTTTTGGTTACAATTATTTATAGGAACTAATCTATTCTATTACTATAATTTAGTGATTTCCTCCCTAAAATTTGATTAACATGACAGGACTAGCTTTGCTGGCGACACGTACTCAACAGTCTGTTACTTACTTTTCTGAAACCGGCTGCACTGAATCATAACCTCTCCGTTGTTATGTTGTTCTCTTCATCGTCCACGTGGCGCTTTTTAACTTGCAAGTGTTGTTTATGCCAAGTGAATTATTATTGGAACAGCTCAGATAGATCAACGGTTCCGAACGCGCCATGTTTGACTCTGAGTCATCCAACGGTATCTGGAAAGTATAGAAATTGTGACTCTGGCTTTTCTTCTTCTATTTCTATCTACCCTTTTTCCCTTGAAAGCTTAAAATTGCTCATGAAAGCTTCGTTTCCGATTAACAATTTTTTGAATAATAGAGACTTTACTTTGAGGTTTTAACCCCTTTAAGGTATATACTGATTGATTAATATCGTTTCTTTGTTCATTTTTCCCCTCAAATAGCGGTTTGTGGATTCTCTGAATGATTGAATCTTTGTCAAAAATTCGTACTTTTGTCGTTTAGGCTTCTGGGTTTTTTGTTTTTCACCTTGTTTTATCTTATTCTGGAGTAAAGACATGTTTTCTGTATGTTTATTGAAACGTTTAAATGTTAAATGAATAAATGTGTAATCTTTTTTTGGGGGGTGAATAATTGAAACTTTTTACTGATAAAAATGGGTTCGGTGACCTTGATGGTTCCCGCGTTGGAAATTTGTCTGTGTTGGCTATTTTAAGGTTTTGCTATTTTTTGTTCTTGCTTTTTAGTGCTTTGCTGTTTTGAATCTGTCATTGTTGGAATTATGTGTCAAAGATGGGTTTATTCCTCTTGATTCTGGTTGTTGAGAAAATGGGTGTCTTTGTTCAATGTACTTAGGATTACTGTTTATCTTTTGGTTTTGTTTTTTGGTGTATATACAAATGTATTGTGGCTATTGCCCTTTGTTATAACTAGTAGCAAATTTTAGGACTCATGCTTGCTAATAATTTGTATTGCCCTTTTTTATGATTGGTAAATCGTTTTTTTGAGGTCGAAAACACGTGAATAAAACGCAGCTGCAAGATTCAACTCTTCCAGCTTTTAGTGCTTGAAATTCAAGTAGTAGCACCTAATATTTTCTGAATTTGATTGCTTCATCAACTCGTTTTTTGTGTGCTTTTCTACAAGCTTGTTTTTGCTGAGGTTCTTCTTTAAAACGTTGGATTTCCTAATTTTCTGTTGTCAACATGATTTTTCAAATGGTGTGCTAACTGAGTTCTTTATAGGCTTTCCCTAACTTGAGGTTGTACTTGTTCAAGAAGAGGCTGTCCTCATTTGCTTAGAGAGTTTTGTTGCAAGGACTTGACACATTTTGTAAATGTCTGTGGCTTTTACCAACCTCTCTTGGTGGCTGTGGAGTGGAAAGCATCAAGAGCCAAGAATCCCAAATGGGCCTTCTATAAATTCTTCGGCTGATTCGAATTTGTGGGAATCGGATGTTTTGAGGTTTCCTTTGGTTCAGGCGAATGTGGGGTCCTCATCGAGAAAGGTGAAGCGCAAATGGCATAGTAGGGGGGAGAGGAAGGTGGATAGGGAATATGATGTTGTTCTGGTTCCATCTGATGGTGGATGTGTTTCTGGTTCTGAATCTGATGATTCTGACTGGTCAATTGGCTGGTTAGAGCCTCATGGACCTGGTTTCCCAAGTGATGATGAAACAGATAACAGTTTTGCTGTGATTGTTCCCTGTTACGGACGAGACTATGGCAGAATAGTGGAGGATCCAAAAGGCAATTTACTGAGGGGTGTTGGGAACTTTCCAGACAGTTATTCAGATGGTGAGTTTTTTTTATTAACATATGTTGTAGTTTACATTTGTGCTGTTTTAAACTTGATTTTCTCTTTATGTTTTGCATAATGGATAGTTAGCAATTTAGCATTTGAAAAATGCATGGATTCAGGTTTGAACAATAAACATTAGTTGAATTGTTGAAAATGTAAAAGCTATTCAAAATGTTGGTTTGGTTGTCTTTAATTTTTGTTGGGTTTGAGCATGTGATACTGATTTCTGTCAAAACACAGTTTAGGCATTGGTTCCACCAGCTGCTGAAGTCTAACATGAATGCATTAGTTAGAAAAAGAGATTAGCCAGATATAACTTTTTGCTTAGACCTAACCAGACTGAAGTAGGCCATTTTGCATATAGTGTTATATCTAATTTATTTTTCTCTGAGAGGAAGTTGCTTCATTTTGTTATAAAAGAAGATAAAGATAAACAGAGAATTCAACAATCTTGCTGCATTTTTGTTTAAGCACCGTAAGTGGCAAATATGATTTGGGGGCGATCCATTAATTATTTTTTGCTTTAAAATAAGATTTACCATTTGGTTGGATATGTGATTCTGCTTTTACCCTTATGATCTGTTAGCTGAAAACAACAAACCTATTAGCAATAATGAAATGAACTGGTTTTTGACCCAATTAAGAGTGTACTTGGACTTATATCTATATGATACGTGTCATGTGACTTGTGAGGTTGATGTTAATTTGGACTTTGTGCATATATTTGTGGCTGGTTATATGACATTCATTCAGATTTTCTTTTTCTTATGGCGGGGCTAGAGTTGTAACATTTATGTCTCTTCTCCCCTTGTCTGCAGAGAGCAAAAAATTTGTGGAAGACTGGCTCTCTTCTCTTAGAAATACCTGATGCACAACCATTCATCATTGTGATCCTGCACTTCCTGAGAAAAATCTTCTTTTGTGGTCCTTAGCTAATAAACCATTTGTATAATGTAAATATTGTAAAAAAAGAAAAAGGCATTGATGTGATGTCAGAATATGATTGGTTAACGTCGAGTCTTGGTTAATTCAAATCTATGAGAAGCAGATATGGGCCAAGAATGAAAGCAGTTGTGATGCTTTGGCACTGAGAATGATGTGCAACTGCTGTTGTCCTCTCTTCTTCCTTTGATTCGAGAGTCCAAACATTGTGACTGAATTTGAGAGCTGTATTGAAGTGTGACTTTTGGAACTAGCAATTTGTTCATGTAAATATGGTAATTGTTTGACTGCTTGATCATGTAGTCAAATCTGTGCATAACTGTATATAAATTTTGTATAACATGGGTGTACTTATGTGTATATATGTGTTTTTTTGAGTTTGCTTGGATGTATAGTTAAATTAGCTAGGGATGGCAAACGGGCCGGCCCGTAAAAAAGCGGGGCGGGCAGGTCCGGCCTACGAAAAATGCGGGGCGGGCTAGCCTGGCCTGTTTTTGCAAAGTGGGCTACAAATGCTAGCCCACCCCGCTTTAATGCTGGTCAGCGGGCTAGTCGGCCAGTCCACATCAAAAATTAAAAAAAAAATAAAAAAGTCAATTTAAAAAATAAAATACAAAAAAATTATAAAAAATACAAATATGATAATTAAAAAAAACACAAAGTTAAATAAAAATAAATAATTTTAAATTAATGCTAAATAAATGATGTCATGTGATAATTCATAAAATTACACCATTTGCAAATGAAATTTACGGTTATAAACTGACCAAAAGTGTAATATACTAGTAATAAAAGACTATTTGAAAGTATCATTATCATAACCATTTTAATATTAAAACTTAGAAGTTAATTATGAGAGTGCAAAAGAGTATAAATTTAAAGAATATACTTATTTCAAAATATGTTAAATATATTTATTTAATTTTAATATTTAATATTTAAATAATATAGGCCCAGCGGGCTGGCCCGCCCCGCCCCGCGTTTGGCCCGCAATTTTGTGGGACGGGTCAGCCCGGCCCACTTTTGATTTGCGGGTTGATATTATCAACCCAGCCCGCGTTTTTTTGCGGGCTAAGCGGATCAGCCCGACGGGCCAAGCCCGTTTTACCATCCCTAAAATTAGCACTGTTTTGTATAGATCCGTTAATAATCAAAAGCCTTTAGTCTTTTCTCTCTTTCTCTAAAAGATAATAGCATTTCCCTTTGGGGATTCAAGGTTATTGGAGTTTCTTGTAAGCGTTTATTTGGAATATTTGTGCGAATTAATTTTAATGAAGGGTAATTTGATGGATAATTCAAACCATGAATAATGTTTGTCATCCTATTGCTTTTATAAATTCACGCTTTAATAGTAAGACTAGTAGATGTCAACGTTTTACTATTTTAAGAAAATATAAGGAATTTATTTAAGGATTGAGAAGGTTTCATTTAATTAAAAAATAATTAGTGAATGAAATTGAGTATTATAGTGATATATGCGCCTTTTTTAATATTTTCTTTGTTACGTAACTTATGAGATCTAATGACAAATTTTTATTTTCCTCACTAATTCTAAGGCAAACAATAAACAGGGACATAACCATTATGTAATTGTAAATAAATAATTATAATAATGTTGACAGATGATGGGGACTAATTCAGTAATTTTTAAAAAGTGTGTATATATATAAAAGGCTATTTATTGGTTGGTTTGGTGATCGGGATAAAGGGGGGAAAAGAGGAGATAAGAGGAAGAGAAATATTATGAGTTTGAATTTTTTTCATTAATAAAACCAAAAAAATATTAGTTAATATTATTTTTTTAAAAATAAAAGGCTAAACTAAAAATATTTTCAAGTCTAAATCTATTTTTATAAGTGTACTTGGATGAGAATAATAGTAAAACTTTTAGAAAAGTATTCATATTTTACCTTTTCAAATTATAAAAAAACATCTTTAATTAAACCTAAAATTTATTACTTATTGCTAATGAAGAATAAAATGTTTCTTAAATATCATGGCTATTGCTTCAAAAAATGTATAAATAAATATCATGACTATTATTCACATTAGTGGGACAAGTAGCAAAGCAATAAAAGTGTTAAGAGTAATCATATAACTTTCTTTCATGTTGTTTGAACTTCTACTTTACAGCCTTGTTACCATTTTGTAATATCTTTTTGTATTAAGACCATTTCTTAGTGGCTTTGAATATAAATTAATATTAAAAACAGTGTCACATGGATGTCATTAGTTCATGTAACTAAAAAAAATAAAAATAAAAATAAAAATATTTTTAATAAATAAATAAACTAAAACAAATTATTAATTAAAATTAATAAATAAACTGAAATAAATTTTTAATTTATATATTTTATTAATTATAAAATAAATAAATGAAGTTGTATAAAACATTAATTATATAGACATATCAATTGTATAAAATATTAAATATATAATACATGAATTAATATAAAAATTCATAATGTAAATGAATAATTTAACTTAAATAAAAAAATTCAAAATTAAAAAATGTAGTTAACTTCACTGCACAACACATAAATCAACTAATAAGAGATTTTTACATCTTAGATGGACTTGAATTTGAATTTTGGATATGAAATACATTAAATACTTAAATAAAAAATTTTGCCACTCAAAGTGATCCCACTCACCTTGAGTAAAATTGTCTCGTATGAAAGATACAAGTGATTTCTAAAAAAAGATCAACCTTTAAAAGGTATACATCATGCATGAGATTAGGATTGACAATGATATAACCAACTCGAAAATAATTCGAGTTTAGATTCAACAATTAACTTATGGAAGTTGATTTATAAACCGAATGAATTAAACTTGAGTTAAAATTTGAACTCGTTAAATAAATGAATTGAACTTGAGCTATGTATAACTCAATTTGATTAGTTCATGAACCAATTCATTATATATATATATATATATATATATATATTTATATATATATATATATAAATTCTTATACTTATTTTTAATTAATTCAATAGTATATTTTTGTATAAAATAAATAAATAAAGAATGTAAAATAAGTATAAATATAATATATATATATAAACACATATATTAAATGGTATATTTATATTATTAAATTGATATAATTATAACAAATATAATTATTTAATGTACTTTCATATTAATTTTATTGTACAAACTAAATGAATAAATAAATTAAAGTATGTAAAATAATTATAATTTTAAATCAAGTTGAGTTAACAAGCTGAATCGAGTTATTCATGAGATTGAGTTGAGTCGAGTTTGAATTTAAAATAAAGGTTCATATCAAACTCTAAGTTAAATTGAGAGCTCACTAATTTCTTATTGAGTGGAGTCATTTATAGTTTTACATGAGATAATCATTTATTTGAAAAACATCCTTTCAAACACAAGCTTATTAGATTTTTGAGAATGATTTTGGCTATGTTCAACAAATTATTTCAACTAATTTTTAATTTTTTTCACTAGTTAAAAAACTTGTTTAACTGTTTGATGAATAAATTTTTTGAGTAACTTCTAACATTTTTTGAAATACTACTTAAAATACCGATTTTTAAAACATTAGCTTTTATCTTTTAATTTTTTATATTTTATTCCTTTTTTATTCTTAAAGTATTTATTCAATTTTCTTATTATCCTTTTTAAATATTTTATTTATGTCATTTTATATTTTTTAACTACTTCAATAGTTCATTTTATCGAATATTTATGATTTAATAAGTTAATTTAAAAACTTTTAACTACAGGCTAACTGTTCAGCTAGATTTGTTGAACATAACCTTTATTTATTTAAATTTTAAATTTTTATTTAAGTTTATTAATTTATTTTATAATTAATATTTTTATATAATTAATTATTATATCAGTTTATCTTTTTATTTAAGTTATTCATTTCTTTTATAATTAATATATCATGAATTTGGTACTCAAACATCTCCCAAATTACATATCAGTACGCCACCATTTTTTTTAATTTTCTTAAAAAACTCATGTAGCACTAAAAACTGATATGCAATTTAGTGATTTTAGTGTGACATGGCAAAAATAGTGTCACTATAATAAAATGCTTAAAATTCATCTCAGAATGTGTTTTTAAATTTTAATATTATACATTAGTTTGATTCTCTATGACTTCACATCTAAAGGTGACAAAATGAATCAAATCACTTTTTATCCATTTTTAACTCACCTTAAGTAGGGTGGACAAGTTAATTTATCGGCAAAAAGAGTATTGAGAAGTTCAACTCACCTTGTTTAAAGGTGGAATGTCAAGGTTAAATCTTTGATATTGTTTGATTGATAAAGTAATTTGTTTATTCTCTCTTCTTATTTTTTTTATGGTATTTCTTTCTCTCCTATTTTTCTCTTTATGGAGCATAAAAGTGAAAGTTAGGACCCAAAATGATTAGTTTGAAGCAGAAAATGAAAGAAAAATAAATAGTAAAGAGGAAGGGAAGAAAAGTGAATAGTACACTTTGTTAACTTAATAATTTAATCATAATTTTATTATTTAATTACTTTAATGTTGAAAACGTATCTGTTATGCCCATTAATTCTACCTCAGTTTTGAGCTTCTTTTCTTCTCCTCTTCCATCCACTTTGGGCAGATTGCAATCTTTTTTCCCTTGTCAACAAAAGAGAAGATTTATTTAAAAAAACGGTGTATTCACCTTTATCCTTTTTGTTATCTCCTCTTTCTCCCGAAACGAAGAGAGTGTAAATATTAAGAGGTTTTTTTTTTCCTTAGGGGGAGGGGGTCTGCCTCTTTGTTTATGACTAATTTTGTCCCTGTCCATTACTTATCCAGAAATTGGTCTATTGACTCTATTAGGAAATAATATACTAAATAAAAAAACAAAAGAATTGTATTATGTAAGTTTTTTTTTTTATTTATAAAAAGAGGGTTGAATGGGAAATATCTCCAATATTATTGGGAAAGATGTCAAGTTTTAATTAATTACGGTTACTCAACTAGTTGTTAGTTGTCATTTCTCAGGAATTTACCTAAGAAGAGTTGTGTACTTATGAAAAAAGCTTTAGGAAATCAAACCCACACCTATGAAAAAAGTAGGAATTTATGTCAAAATCTAAACCACTTGTGGCAACCCACATAGATGAACATATAAGCTTATTATCCTAGATGAATATATAAACTTATTATCCTAGCATAATCTTTTAACAGACATCGATTCCCAAGGAAAAAAATTATGAACGTTTACTAATTATATAGAAAATTATCTTATAGTCGTATGAATTGTAAACATTTTTTTCTAAAGGGAAGTGGCTAATCAAATTATGAAAAATGCTTATTAGAACGAATCCCTGAAATAAGAAAACTAATACTTGTCTTCAATTTTTAATCTAAGTTCTTGTTTTTTACTTTTTAAATTTATTATTTGTATAATAACATATAGACACATGGGTTCCTAATGCATAAAAAACAGCTTGTAAGTTGTAACCTATAGCATTGATGTCGAATTATTTGTCCCAAATTTGGTTTGAAAGTTGGAACTAATTGGCTTGTTGTTACAATAACAAGTGAAAACTTTCCCAAAACTTACCTATCACAACATAAAAAACAAACAAACAAGTATTTGTGTTCTTGTCATAAGAAACTGAAAAGCTGAGTTCTCATTTTTTTTTTTTTTTTGGAAAATATATAAAAATTATATCAACCAAAAAATATAAATACATAATACTCAGGACATACTATGGAACATCAAGAAAAAGTTAAACTAACACTTGCCAAACAACAAATATGGAAATACCGGCCAATACAACACCGGAAAACAAAAAACAATACATTTATTAATACAAATGCGTTAAATGAGCATATCTAAGAATTCGAAATTTAATTTTGCCAATTAAATCCGAAATGTACTGATCTTATCAATTGGTCTTGACTATGTTGGCAGTATTCAGAAATATAGGAGCTGCAAGGGATCTTGCATGCCAAGAGTTCTCATTTTTTTTATTTCATATTAACATGTACCTCAAAAGTTTGTCAAATTCCTTTTCTTAGGTTGCCAACGCCAACTCCAACCAAAAGTGAGAAAATTTATCTAAATAAGCCCTCCAAAGTTGGAGCTCTTCAAAGGAGCCAAAACCTTACACGTATGCATGAGGCGAAGTATGCTCCTCTCCATGTGTACCCCTTAAGAGTACATTTTCGCCAACCTAAGTTTTTTCTTTTCCCCATAATTTCATTAATCACCATTATTATGAAAACCTAAGCTTTTTTCTCTGATCACCATTATTATGATTGTGTATGATCAGAAATTTTCTGTGTCACATCTTCATCATCAAGGTTTTACTTCCATGGGATGAATGCGTATGATTGCTACCTAAGACCAAATGTTGCAAAGGGCTGCAAGCAATGCATATTCATGGTGGTGGGCTAGCCACATCAGGACAAAACAGTCAAAATGGCTGGATCAAAGCCTCCAAGGTACGTTTGTTAATATTCATGTATATATGTGTGTGTATATCTATCTATCTATATATAATTAATTAATTAATTAATTATTGTTCTTATTCCATCAATCTGGATTGATTTTTTTTCCAATGTCACTAGTAACATCAAAACATATACTATATCTTGTTGGACATTAGGTTCATCAACAGAAGACCTAGGAGGTATCAAATTATCAATTTCAGGCAATTTTAGAATGACCAACATTCTCATTTTCTCTTGATTCCCCAAACTAGTTTCGAAAATTAGTGGATTAAGATTAAGATGGCTGGCAACCCACATGCATAAAAATGATGTTTTTCTTTCAATGTATAGTAATTGGCATTTTTTTATGCATCATTTTCTGAGTGGTTCATGATATATGCATAACATGACACGGAGTAGGATTAATTGATGATTATAGATAAACGAAAGGAAAATAGATTAATGACATTAGGAATGACATAGGATAATGGTCTAGTTCTATGAGCTTCATGGCTGCATAACCCTTATCCATGTTTCTAAGAACTGAAGTTCTCATCTGCATTATTAAACTTCAACCTTTCGAATAAAATTAAGTCACTGTTAATGTGAGGCAAACAAATGATAACAGATATGGAGGAGAAGGTGGCTGAGACCCTCAACATCCTGTGTGATGAGGGAGACTCATTTGCTAAGAGGGCAGAAATGTATTACAAGAAGAGGCCAGAGCTGGTGGATTTTGTGGAAGAAGCCTTTCGAGCATATAGAGCCTTAGCAGAAAGATATGATCATTTATCAAAGGAACTCCAAAGCGCGAACCGCACTATAGCCAGTGTCTTCCCAGACCAAGTTCCATGTCATATTGAAGAAGATGATGAAGAAGAAAGTGAGACACAAACTAATTTATCATCACCAGACTCCAACAATCAACCACCTGATAAACCATCCATTCCTAGAGTTCCCAAGACCCCAAAGAAGGACTTTAGAAGTCAATCCATGTTGCTCTCCAGAAAGGGTCCACTTAAGAGGATTTCTAGCTCAACAAAATATGTTCCAACAATTTCAAGCTCAGGTCTGACCAAGGATGAAGCCTTGGTTGATATTGACAAGCTTCAAAAGGAAATATTGTCGCTCCAAACCGAGAAAGAGTTTGAGAGGAGTTTGTATGAACGCTCCTACGAAAAGTACTGGGAAATTGAAGCCCAGATCACAGTAACACAGAAAAGAGTTTGCAGCTTGCAAGATGAGTTTGGTGTTGGCCCAGTGATAGAAGACAATGATGCCAGAGCTTTGATGGCGGCCACAGCTCTAAAATCATGCCAAGAGACCCTGGACAAGTTGAAAGAGATACAGGCACAATCATCTAATCATGCTAAAGAGGAGTATCAAAGGGTTAAGAAAGCCCATGAGAAGTTTGAGACCCTTAGAGACCAATTCATTTCTAAATATATGAATCAACAAAACCAAGAAGATGTGGACAAGTCTGAGAATGTAGGAACAGATAAAATATGCATATATGAAGAGATGGAGCAAGAGGAGCATGACATGGGGATGTTGAGAGAGAAGATCAAACAAAAGTTGGAGGAAGATTCAAGTAATTCCCTCACTGTTACTGAAATGGCTGAGTGCATTGATGAGCTTGTAAACAAGGTTTGTACCTTGGAAAGTGCGGTTTCATCTCAGACTGGAATGGTAAACAGACTAAAATCAGAAACAGATGGACTTCAGACAAATATAAAGAAGTTGGAAGAAGACAGGGAAATGCTCATAGAAGGCTCAGAAGTTACCAACGAGAAGCTAATGGAATTGGAGGAAGAGTTGCGGAGAGTTAAAATGCTCAATCAAAGTGTCAGAACTCAAGACAACACCCTCCAAACACATTTTACTGAAGCTAGCTGTAACCTTGAGCACCTTTCTGGAAAATTGAATAACATGAAGCCAGATGAGGAGGAGGAGAACTTGGTACTTTACAAGAGAACTGCTTCTGATGATAAATCAGGGAAAAAATCTGAAAAACATGATGATAACTTGTCTGTTGATAACACAGATGTCAAGACAATAAAGGAAGACGATGGTGAAAATGTTGATACCAACAAGTCCAATTTGAATGATAGGACTTTTATGAATGAAAGGATTCAGAAGCTGGTACAACAGGATAAGGATGATTTATCTGATACAGTGAGCAATCTTGAAACTGAATCACAGGATCTGGACATTAGTGAGGAAGGTCAACCTAACTGGAGGCAGATGTTTATAAGTGGATTAGATGACAGAGAAAAGATTCTGTTGGAGGAGTACACATCAGTTTTAGTGAACTATAAGGATGTCAGGGTGAAGCTCAATGATGTGGAAAAGAAAAACCGTGACAGCATTTTTGAGTTGACACTTCAGGTAAGCAAATGATCATTGATCATTCCATAATATTTACTTAATTTGTATAGTTATTTTAACAAATCTGATATAGATTTAGAAATTGTCATATTTATACATAATAATTTATTTTTTACAACTATACATAAGGAAGCAAGATGCAATTTCAAAACAAGAATAGAACATATTCAATATTTTAGCATGATTTTATTATTAGCAATATGGTATTCACATTTTTTTAAATTTATTTTTATGTATAAACCAACATCCACTTGCATGAATATTCTTAGAGTAAGAAAGAAAAGCTCAATTTATTTTAAATGAGATTATTAGTCATGAAATAAAAGTTGAATATTTTAAAACTGTTGCCAAAACAATGCCTTATAATTTCTCCTTACAAATAGGGTACATTCCACTCCTACTAATGTAGAATTTCCCCTGCAGCTAAGGGAAATGAAGAATGCTCTTTCTACAAAGGATAAAGAGATACAGGTTTTACATCAGAAGCTGGACAATCCAGATGCAAATCCTGATGAAAGTCCCTACACCATCACCACAGAATACAAATATACACCACATGAAGTACTTCTTCGAAAACCAGGTCAAGGTGCTAATGTGTTGGACTCCGAAAATTCGCCTTCAAATTTAGATGCAAATGCAGCCCCATCCCCTTTCGCAGAACAAGTTGAAACTGAAAGCACAGGAAAAAATGCCTTCTCATCTGTCAGAATGACACTAGAGAAGCTCATGGCACACCAAGATAAGCGCCAAGACCTTTCTAACTTGGAACAGAAGTTTCGCTCAGACATCGACAACTTGCTGGAAGAGAACCTAGAGTTCTGGTTGAGGTTTAGCACTTCAGTACATCAGATTCAAAAATTCCAAAACTCTATTCAGGACTTAAAAGCTGAGCTGAAAACAATAAGGGAAAAAAACAAGAAGTCTGAAGGGTACTCACATTCTAAACAACAGTCTATTCAATCTCAGCTCAGGCCAATATTCAGACACCTGAGAGAGATAAGAACCGAGTTATCGCTGTGGGTGGAACACAATGCAGTGTTGCAGGATGAACTGCAAGGAAGGTACGCATCTTTGAGCAACATCCAAGATGAGATAGCAAGAGCAGGGAACACGGAATCCGGCGCTGACACTGCAGAGCTAATTAGTAAGTACCAAGTTGCAAAGTTTCAGGGTGAGATTCTCAACATGAAGCAAGAGAACAGCAAGGTTGCAAGTGAACTGCAAGCAGGCCTTAGCCTTGTGAAGGGAATGAAAACTGATGTCGAGAAGACACTTGATGAGCTAGATGAAGCTATTGGTGTTAACAGTTGTGTTCCTAAGAATAATGGCGAGATGAAACACTCCACTAATCGTGCTCGAATACCCTTGAGGTCTTTCTTGTTTGGAGTCAAGTTAAAGAAGCAAAAACATTATCCTTCACTATTTGCATGTGTAAATCCAGCATTGCAAAGACAATACAGTGTCAATGATGAAGCACCAGCCCCAATATAGATCAACTTCCACTACCCTATTAAGTACTTGGATTGAACTCTAAATTATGTAGCAGTATGATTGTGACAATATATACAACCTGTGTAAGTTATCGTGCTGTTTTTAATTTCAAGATTGGTTCTGCTTCTATTTGCAAGATTGACATACAATCCTTTCTTATAATGCATGAGTCCGTGTGTATACACATTCCAAAAACAAATGATTTTATAACATGCGTGCATTTTTAAATATAAAATTGTTTTCTAGCCATATCTCGCATAAATGAGTTTGGATAAAAAACAGAAGTTCATTTTTCTAAGATTGTCAATGCTTTAATAGCTGAAGCAATCAATAATACTATGGGCATTTCCATGGCAAATAACTTGGAGTTCCCTATACTAGATCAGCTAGGGAGAAACACTCTTTTATCATTGACAAGGAGCCTTTCCATTGCTGGAAGAGTTACTTCATCTCTAGCTTTCATAATGAGCCTTCCTATTTGCAACCCTGCAAACATTTGTCATTTCGGTCTCCGTCGTTTTTTATGAAATTGAGAAGAATTGTAGGGATTTTACTGGGGAAGTAATGTAGGAGAAAGTGCTCTCCAAAGTCAGAGGCTGGCTTAGGCTTCATAATTTGAGAAACCCAAATCAAGCTTGTATGGTTAAGTTGGATTGGTTGCTGATAGCAAATAAGCTTATATTGTAAATTAAAACAGCTTGGGTTTAGATTTAGATTATTAGCTTTAACATCTCTTCAACTCAGAAAGGTCCTTTTAACTTGAAATGGAAAATATTATTTGAATTTTGCTTAGTTATTTTGGAATGATAGCAATGGGGCTTTTGTTCAACGAGAATGTTAACGATATACTATTTTGAACACACTCTTTATTATTACTTAAAATTTATTAAAAAACATAATTTTTTATTTGTCTCACTGATTTTATTTTGGAAGGATAGTTACTTTGGAAGGATAACAATGGGGCTTTTGTTCAACGGAGAATATTAACAATATACTATTTTGAACACAATCTTTATTATTCATTAAAATTTATATTAAAAAAACATAATTTTTTGTTCATCTCACTTTTATGATTTTATAGTTTTCAATAATTTTAACATAAAAAACATTATTCGAGACTAAAGAGTTTTGCTAGTACTCATTTTTATTGAACTCCACGTTGAATGCCAATGACACGTGATATTAGTTTTTTCGATCTCCCATGTTTATAGAGAAGTTAATGGAGAATTCTGCGTGTCTGCTATTCCTTCTTTAGTTCTTGTGCACTTTGGTTATGCTTCCTTCCTTAGTTCTTGTGCATTTGTGCTTATGCCTAATGAAGCTGGGATTAGTTTACCTCGGTTATTTAGTCAGTTTTCACTTTTCTTGGGTCTTTGGGCTCGTCTACTATATAAAGATAAAAAAATAACAATTTTCAGATCATAAGTTGTGTTATCTCATTTAAACTGAAGAGTTTTCTGTTTTATTTTAAATGAAGGGACAACATATTGATTCATTCAAATTGAAGAGCTGCTTTACTTCATTTGAATTGACTAGTTGACTTGCTTTAATCTAAGGATTATAATGTTTCATGCAACGCATTTTCACCTGTCACCTGCTTATAGAGAGATTAAGTCACCTAAAGATAATAGTTAGCAATGTTGAACGTTGAGACCGGGTGGTAATATATACTTTCCTAGTATGTAAAATTAGCATAGGACAGAAGACAAGCCCACCGGATTCATTGAAGAATAATTTAACATTATGAATTGTTTATCCAGTGGATATATACAATGAGTGATCAACTGTTCAGTAGTAGATATCGTGAGCGAGATGGTATATCAATTGGTGTCACTCTATCTTTCGCAATGTGCTCCACCTCTGCAAACATTTGAATAATCCATGACGATGTGTAGAATGAAAAGTAAATAAGAAATATGTTATACAATTACAAAATTACATCAAATTCGCAAGATAATTAGGGAAAGAAAAGTATCTTCAAGGATTGTCCCCTGAATCCAAACTCATTTTATTAAGACTCAAGTCATCGCATTAGACATCCCTATGACAATATTTTCCCAAAAAATTCAGGTTGGGAAAAAGTGGATGATTCACCAGCATCTTAACCTGACAAACATAATAAGTTACATGTGTATACAATCCTATCATTTCTCTCATCCCAACGAAACATCAAAATTCGGAGGGGAAGACATGGTCACAATAAAACTCTTTGCCACCAATAATTTTCTTTTGTTCCTTTTAGAGGCACGTGTGAGAGACACTTAACAAATAGTCTATCAAAATTGATAAGTTGTCAACAGATCCAATTTCAGTAGGCTACATAAACAAGCTAAAGTTGCCCCTCTCAACAACACAATCCAAGTCAAATGGATCAATATGCCTACAGATGCCAAAGGTCAAGCCAGACCAATGGTGCTTCAATTCCAATAATAAATGCAAGCAAAACTTACAGGCCCACTCCAGGGATAGATTTTAATATTCTATATATATATTAGTTATTTATTGGTTTAAATTTATCCACCTAGAATAGAATGTCCTTTACTCCCTTTCAATTACCACTATATAACAGCAAATTTTCAATTATGAGACAAATCCTAGCAACATTATCTAACAATAAATTGTTAGATATTCTAGGACAAACAAGTTCTTGGTCTCAATATTATCTAACATATTTTTTTAATACATTTTTATTATTAATGAAAATTTGTTGAAAATACAAAATTAGAGAATTTCTCGCTCTTAAATGAATTTCACTTATGATTTTTTTATTGTTAATAAATTTTTTAATCAATAAAAAAGTTTATTAAAATGTAGTGTTAAAAGATGTATTACTACTAGTACTCCTTTTAATAAAAATTGGCATTGCATTAATATGTTGTCAACCATGCACCACCAATGAAATGCATACGGAGAGTTAAAAAAATCAAATATTATAACGAATAATGGCCATACAAGTCCAAGAATTTAGGGTTGTAAAAATACCTTGGACAACTGTAAGGTACTTCTCTGAATAGGAAAGTCATCACTTTTAGCCATGGTTGCCCAATTACCTTCACCCCACCTCCGAACAGCAGCTCTTAGTTGCAAGTCCTCTTCCTCAGACCATGGTTCTCTTTTCTTTTTCATGGATGTGTTGCCACTAACTGATCCTCTGGCTTCCACAGCTCTCGTTGACGATATATTTGGCAGTGCTTGTCTCTTAACGGTAACTGGAAAAATAATGTTTGTCTCTTGCATCCCCGAACTAGATCGCTGTGAACTTTCCATATTAACAATTCTAGATGAACGAGAGACTGGAACATTTATTGTCAATGGAGCCTGAATAACTGAGCTAGTAGGGGTGGACTCATTCAGCTGAAAAGATGTCATCATTACCTAATGAAGATTTTGTTTACAGAAACACAGTTGTCAGAACTGAAGAACAAGAATTAGCAGTCATCAGCAAGTTTCTAATTTAAAATTGTTCAAGGGAATATAGGTGATACAAATTAAGAAGAAAAAGCTACAAGGAAATAATAATAATATGTACCTCCTCTCCTGCAGTTAAATTCAATGGTTCAACTAATTAAATTATTTTTTTTTAATATCTTATAATAATTATTATTACTTTAAATAGTTAAATCTTCTGTACTTCAAAATAAATGACAGAAGTCTAAACCAAAGAATAATGCTATTCTTTTCCAAATTCGATTGGGAAACAACCTTAACATGCACATACACATAACCACGAATCCAGGCTAAGACCACAAGCCTTTCTCAAATAATGTGTTCGGGAATCAAATTCTAATGTAAAGTGTAAATTCGACCTCAAGCCTAATTGGTTCATCTTCACAAGTTATGGAATGACGAAATTTATTACAAGAAACATGGAATGACAAAATTTTTATCCAGATATGCTAAGCCTTAATTTAGTAAGACAGCAACCAAATTAAGGCTTAGAATATCTGGATAAAATTTAATAATAATGTAAATTATTATACACCTGCACACATGCTGAAGCTTCTGCTGCAATTTCCTTGTTTGGGCAGGGAAATGCTTCTCGTTCACATTCTAAGTCACTATCATCATCCTGTGATTAAGATTTCAAATATGTATGAATTTAAGAAAGTTCTGTACAAATTTAATAATTTAATTAAGAGTAACAAATCAAACAGTAAGACAAAAATAGTGCAGAACTGATTTGAGAGGAGCATATTGAAGATTAAAATGCTGGTGTAGATGGCTGCTTACAATTTTCATTAATCTGCATGTGATGAATATTCATGTTCATGACCAACTCAACTATATTCACCAGTTACATACTTGATACAATAAATACTGAACACTGTTATCTTTATTACAAGAACATTAAACTTTTATTAACATGGAATATACTTTTTAAAAGAAATCAAAGTAGCTTTTATGTACGTACCCCCAAAAAAGTAGCTTTTATGAATACAATTTCAGTCAGTATAGTATAACTATAATGGCCTGAATATGGTTTTTTATTGGTAGTATAACTAATAAATTTATTTAAGATTTCAAAAGCACAAAAAATTGGATAGAAGGCTACAAGCCTACAACACATCCACACTGGGTAAAATGATTTTAGGTCTATTAAAGCATTGTAGGTAGTTGAATGGTGGAGACACACACACTTTTTAATAAGCCTGAGTCTAGTGTGATAGGGCTTTTAATTAGGTAGTCCCCTCGGGCCAAAAGGGTGAAGAATAAGAAAATAAAATTGAGATATAATTAAAATATTTATCAAAATAAAACTCTGCCACCACCATTCCATCATGCCTTTGAATCTTATCAATTGACTTGCTAACACAGGAAAGGTAGACACTCACTTTCTGTTCATAAAAAGGACTCAATTTTTCATAGCAAAAGGCAAATGTGCACAAAAGCATACTGACATGAATACAAATGGGCAAAGCAATGTAAGTACCATATACACATAAATTTAGAACAATGATATTTGGACACCAATTTTTTTTAAACATTTATACAAAATCTATTATTTATTTTTATTTTTTTTCTTCTTATCACATCATACCATTTATAATACTTATATTTTTTTTCTTTTATTTCTCTCTTATTGGATGTCTAATAGCATATTGGGCATTCAAAGATTAATTTTCATAAATTTTAAAAATAGTGATGATATTTGAATATCCAAAATTTATAAATATTTCATTAATACATTTTATTTTTCTTTATATTTTTCTTTCTTTCACATTATATTACATCATGAATCTTATTAATCACGTATCTTTATTCTCTTCTCTCCGTGTACCTCATTGAAAGTGTCATACCCTTGGGATGCTCAAATATATTTTTCCTTTAAGAAAAGAATAAAGGTAAAGAAAGATTAAAAAAAAAAGACAAAAAAGTGAAAAAAGAGAGGTTAAAGGAAAAAGAAAAGGCATAGGAAGAGAATAAGTATAAGTGACCGATGTTGTGATGAAAGTGAAGATGTGAGTATATATTTATAACAACTCATAAATTTAACTTTCAACCTCTAAAAATTATTTAATTATCATACTGTCTCGTGCTACGGCAGTGCTCACTGATCAAACAGTATCATAAAGGAATAAATACATAAAATATAGTTCACCTGATACTCTATCTTTTCATATAACAAGGAAGTCTAGCAACAAATTATTTCTTTTATGAAATCACTGCAGTAAATTTACATAAATTTCATAAAATGCACATTGATAAAGAAGTGATAAAAAAAATGTTTTCAAAAAACGAACAGTTTCTATATATCCCCAAAAAATAGGAGTAATAACAAAAAGGATAGGTAGCGTGTGCATATAACTTGGAAGTCGAAAAACTCAGTTAAATTCTACTAATCTGAACATTAAAAACATAAATTCAAAACATAGATTTAAGAACAACGCAGAACATTTAGAAATTTGATCAGAATTCCAAATCCAATATAAATATAAAATATAACAAAAAGCACAATATGGACCATTATAATAATGCAAACGATCAAAAAGCGTCTTATGTATACAAACCAGAGGTTGATTATCGAGGTCCGAATTTTCATCAAAGGAGTGACCATACGCGAGATGACGCCACAGCATCTGATACTCTCTGGAATTGGAAATTCCAGTTGAGGTTTTGGCCACCAAATCATCCCAGTCGAACTTCGAGTGTGAATAATTGGCCAATTCCTGAAGCAACGTCAAAATTGTTTGTGCGTTGTACCTGCATCATAGCGTATCACACAAACTGCAACTGCTGAGAAGAAAATTAAACGACACTACCAGCGCTGTAAAAACGTGGATAAAGATTTTGTTTTAACGAATGAAAAAGAACGAAAAAAGGAAAAGGAAAGAGACCTTTGCAATAGAACAGCAGCTTCATTCTCACTGAAGAAAACCTTACTTCTCTTTTTCATCTCTCTCGTTTGGAATTTGCAGAAGAGAACAGTCCCACTCACTCTCTCTCTAATATTTCTCCATTTGCAACGAAGGCGTGACCCCTTATTTATATATAGTGGAAATCGGAGGTGTACAGGAACGTACCGATGCGTTCGTTGCGTGGGAAGGGTGAAATTACGAGATCACCAATTTATCAATCAAAATCAAGAGAGAGGATTTAATTTTTTTTTTAATAAAATTTTCTTAAATCAATAACTGATATATATAATCAGTTAATTGAAAGACACGTATCTTCTTCAATAAAAAATATCATTCTATATTTTATTATCTTATCCTTATCTTTAATATTTAGTTATTTATTATTGTTTAATTGATATAGATGCTATTAATTTGTTGATAAAATATAATTTTAATATTCTTCTCAATCTGATTGTGTATTGAGATTTTATTTGTTAAGCCGTTAGCTCGGATCAGCATCAGCATTATCATTGGTGTTCTCGGTCTTGCCAATAGTCATTCAAGTCAATAATAGCAACATTGATTTTGGTCATTATATTTCTTTTGTCTTATTATCAGCTTTCTAATTTAAAAATACTCTATTTTTATTTTCAAAAAGCGTATTTTCGACCGTTTATAACTGTTATTAAATGTTAATTATAATCATCTTTAAGGTCAAAAGTGAAGTATTTTTAAATTACTTCATATAATAATAAATTATAGAAAGAAAGACAAATTTTATAGCAGTGACATCGAAAAAATTAAAAGGGACTAAAAATTATAAAATTATTAATAAAGAGTATTCTTATAAAAGAATATAGAAGTCACTTAATGTTTAAGTATTTAATTAGGTATAAATATTTATTAATTCATTTTTTAAATTAAAATAACAAGACAACTATAAAATTATTAATAAAATATGTACAAATATGTAATAAATTTCAATGTCAATGCTTACAGCTTTATACTTTTTACCTTGTAAAGTACATTTCATTTTAAAGCAAACAAATCACAAATAGTTAATGAATAATATTCTATTGTCATCCATATATCTATTTACACTCTGAAAGTAAAAGAAATATGAGAAAGGGAAGTGATATATCATCAATATCAACAATATTTTTAATCCAAATTAATTAGAGTCAGTGTTGATGAATCTAATGATAAATTGAAAATAAGACAAAAAAGAGAGGGGGGGGAAGAAAAAAGGAAAAAAGATAAAAGAGAAGAAAAATAAACTAAAATAAAAAAGAGATGAAAAGAGGAGGAAAGAAGAGGAAAATAACTAAAAAAGGAAACGATTGGAACATAGAACTATAAATAGGTTTAACCCTCTACCAAACTTATACTTTTCTCCACTCCGTCCTAAGACATATCGTCCACCAATCTATATCTCATTTTATTGGGTCTAGTTTAATTACCTTTTTTTAAGTAAGTTTTGGTCGACCTCTACCTTTCTTTGTGTCGAGCTCTTGGTACAAACTTTTGTTCTTACAGGAGCATCCAGTAGCCGTCTCATGACGTGCCAAACCACCTCAATTTATGCTCCCTCATCTTTTCACATATCGATACCACTGATACCTTTTGCCGAATATTTTCATTTCTTATCTTATACATCTTTGTATAACCACACATCCACCTTAACATTCTTATTTCTGCTACCCCTATTTTATACTCATGTTGACTATGTGCTGGTCAGCATTCTGCTCCATATAACATTGTTGATCTTACAGCTGTTCTATAAAATTTTTCTTTTAGCTTAAGGGAAATTTTGCAGTCACACAAAAACCTCGACGCGCTTCGTCATTTCATTCACTCTGCTATGATTCTATAATTTACATCCTCATCAATCTCACCACCTTTTTGCAAAATTGATCTCAAGTATCTAAAACATCTTTCTTGGATACTTCTTAAACCAAGTATATGCATTATGTCTTGATCACCATCTCTTACCAATAAAAACTCACACTTCATGTACTCCATCTTACTCTTGTTTATCGTGAATCCTTTGGACTCCAAAGTATTTATCTATAATTCCAGTTTTCTATTAACACCATCTTTGTTTTTATCAATAAACATAATATCATATGCAAAAAACATACACAACGACACTTCCTATTGAATATCTTTCGTTAGTTCATTCATCACTAAGATAAAGGGATAAAGACTAAGTGCCTTAAAAAAGATAAAGAATAAAAATGTGATGAGTATTTATAATATTAAAATATTCATATGTTCATAATTAATCAATAATTTTTTATCATAACTTAACATAAAAAAATCATGTCATTATACCATTTTTCAATTGCACTAGTGCCTTTAATAAATAATGTTGTTATATCCCTAGTGAGTATCATCTAAAATTTAAACCATACCAAAAAATAATAATGTTGCTATATATAGAGCAAGTATTTAGCATAATTTATGATATAGTTATAAGTTATTTTTATATTAGTTTAATAAGTTTTTCAAGATAGTTCGTGCTATATTTAAAAAACATAGATAAGATTATGTCTAACAAACTAACAACTTGCCTATATTTAAAAAACATAACAAACCAATTTAAAATAAAAAGATATAGATAAGATTAATCTCGAAGGTTGACCATGAGGTACCCTAAAAAAATTCCTAGAGATGCCCAGTTAGAAAATTTGTGACTGATGTTGGTATTTCGACCATAAACCAAACAACCAAAAACTCGAAGGTGTGAAAAATTTGGTTTTTTATTAAAAAGAATTTCATGGGGTGTGCGACCTTGTAAGATTGTTGTAGGTAAACGATTAATTATGTAAGTAGCAGTTAATACAAAATCTCCCCAAAAATCTAATGGCAAGTTGGATTGAAAATGTAAGGCACGTGCAATATTTAGTAAATGTCTGTGTTTACGTTCTACAACACCATTCTATTGAGGAGTATAAGCACAACTTGATTGTTGGAGGACTCCCAAATTTTGAAAGAAAAGAGTGGTATTGGAATTGAAAAACTCACGTGCATTATCAAATCGAATTTTTTGAATTTTCGTGTGAAATTGATTCTCAACCATTTTAAAAAGGAAGGGGAGAATTGAGTTAACTTCACTTTTGTGTTGCATTAGAAATACCCAAGTACTCCTAGAAAAATCATTAACCACAGTCAAGAAAAATATGGCACAAGAAGAATGATTTTTACTACATGGTCCCCAAATATCAAAATGAACTAATTCAAAACATTTGACAATAGAGATGCAACTCAAAGGAAATTTTAAACGAGACTCTTTGGCCAAAGGACAAACAATATCTTTGTCAACACATGACTCGAAGCCCCCTGCTCAAACTAAAGGGTAAAAGTACATTTATTTGAAAACTTAATGCTAGAATCTAAATTATTGAACTGTGGAGATAAAGTTATGGCTGGATGTCCAAGGCGCCAATGCCACAAATCGAAATGAGAACCAAAAGATGCAGAAGCAACAAAAGCAGCAGAGGAATTATCCATGGTGTAGAGGCCCCTATGTTGCTCACCCATCACAGTAATCTTCTTCGTCCTCTGGTCCTATAAGAAACAAGTAGTGGGAGTAAAAGTAATCCAAGAATTAGTGTCTTTGGAAAGTTTGCTAATGGACAAGAGGTTAAAGTGAAAAGATGGAACATGTAGGACATTTGAGATTGAAAGACCTGGTTTTAAAAAAACAGAACAAATATGGTGAATTGGGACCAATTGATTGTCAGGCAATTTAACAGAGTTAGATACTTTTTTGTATGAGTGAAAAAGAGATAGATCATATATCATATGATGTGTGGCACCAGAATCTATAATCCAAATGGTAGAATGAGGTTTAAAAGAAGCAAAACATCGGAAAGAAGTACCTGCAAAGTTTGCAGTAGGTTGTTCATTACCAGTATTAAGGAGAGAAAGAAGTTGTTGAACCTGAGTTGGAGTTAAATTATTCAGAGGTGAAGAATCCGAAGATGATGGAATAACAGCAGCATTTGAAAGCTTGAAGAGAAGATCCTGAGTCACGATTATAATGGCTGGTAGAGCCACGACAAGATTTCTTAGAACCAACATCATGTTTCCACCAGGAAGGATATCCAATTTTTGAGTAACAACGACTGTCAGAATGACCATCAACATTGCAAATAGAGCAATGATATTGAGACTTAGATGGTGTAGTCATTTTGAAAAAAGTGACAAGAATCGATTTTAGGCTGATACCATGTTAAGAAGATATTTTACAAAATGTGTAAATTAATTTATTGATAATAAAACTCTGTACTTATAGATTACAAAGTATAACAAACTGGATAAGATGAAATAAAAACAACTAGATAAGATTATGTCTAGCAAACTAACAACTAGCCTATATTTAAAAAACATAACAAACCAATTTAAAATAAAAAGATATAGATAAGATTAATCTCCCGTAACAAAATCCTAATAAAATAGCAAAGCCCATAATTATTCGTGCTGTTTGTCAAGCACCGCATGCTTGTTTAAGTCTCAATTAGGGATGGAAATAGGCCAGGCCAGGCCAGGCTTGGTTAGGCCTGGCCTTGGCCTTATTTAAAAACATCAAGCCTGGCCTAGCCTATTTACCTGTTATAGGCTTTTTTTTTAAACTTGGCCTAGCCTATTTAAAAGCCTGACTTGGCCTACGAGCCTATTAAAAAGCCTATTTTACAATAAATATTATATATTAGTGAAACTTCGAGAATTCGCATAATATTTTTTTTTTAATTTAATATAAAGAAATACACATATTGACATACTTCCCTTTTAATTTGTGTGTGAAAAAAATTAAAATTAATTAGAGTACTCTAATATGAGATTAAAATTCACTAATCACAATAAACTCAATTAAAAATTATAACCATAACACTTTAAGTATTCAAGAAAATATTGTAAACAAAATAAGCAAAGTAAAATATCGTAAGTTTTATTAGATAGTCTTGTCTAAATGTCAAATACTAAAATAAACAAGAAATAAGAACCAAGACAAGTTAAATATAAAGAATAATAATTTTTTTAATTCTCGAGCCATCTCCCAAACATGAAGCAATGAGCCAACGTATCATCAAATCTTCAATGTGATTTCTTGAAGATGTTCATCCACCTTCATTTTGAACGAAAAAATGTTATTAGAATATAAATTAATTTAAAAAACACTTTAAATTAGTTTAGCAAAGTTAAAGAAAGATATTTTTAATAGAAAATGTCTCAATATCTTACTTATATTTTCAAATAAGTCATAATCATTTATGAGATTTTCAAGGTGATTTCTTCAAGCAGTTGATCATCCACCTTCATATAATTGTTGAAGAGCACTTCGTACCTTATCCACATTTTCCTTAGCAATTTCCTCAGGCTTGTACAACAAAGGGAAGCAAACGCCAATCATACGAAACTTGCACCTAGGATCTAAAACACTAGCAATAGACATCAACAAATTACACTCCCCCCCAATATTTGTCAAATTTTAGTTTCATTGGGGCTGCCATATCTCTCATGAAAAAATCTTCATCCTCTGATGCATTGTCAAATACTTGCTTGACCCTCCAAACTTCTGCAAGATATAAATTAGCAATAGGATACTCACTGCCTGATATTATATGTGTAACTAAGTTAAATACTTCTAAAAGTTTACAAACTTTCAACACTTTTTCCCAATCTTCATTTGAAGGTGCATAAGTATAAAGAGGATCTCGTTCTCCATAAGCTAAAAAGGCAATTTTGAATTTCAAAGCAGTTGACAACATTTGGAATGTAGAATTCCACCTAGTTGGACAATCAAGGATGAGCTTTCTTTCTTTTAGATGCTTTTGTTCCACAATATCACTGAAGGTCTTCAATCTCGCATCATTATGGTTAATATACTTCACACTTTCACGAACATTTTGAATGATTTCTTTTATCTTACCAAGCCCATCTTGTACCAACAAGTTCAATATGTGTACGCAACATCTAACATGAAACAAATCTCCATTCAGAACTAATTTTGTGCTAAGTGATAAGTTCTCTTTCAAGTTATTCAAACATTTGTCATTGTAAGAAGCATTGTCAACTAACACAAAACACTTTTTCTTCAATCCCCCACACCTTCAAGCACTTAAAAATGGCATCTGCTACATCAATTCCTTGTCTCGAAGCAGGTACCTTCACAAAACTTAAAACCCTCTTTTGAAGTTTCCACTCGACATCAATGAAATGACCAGTGACAACCATATACTCAATCACTTGGTGACTTGATTTTCACATGTCAGTTGTTAAACTAATTTTGTTGACAGTTTTCAAAAAAGCCTTCAATCGATTCTTTTCTGCATTATATATTGCTAAACAATCACTTCTCACTGTTTTACGACTTACTTTTTGAAAGTCTTGATTTCCATATTGGAAAGCCCACATCCAAACTTCATCCTCAACAATGCTAAAAGGGTATTCATGAACCATCATAGCAGTAGCAATTATTTCTCTCATCCTCTCATTGGAGTATTTAACCCCAGGAATTAAGAATGGGTTTGATGGATTAGAAGGCTTAAAAGGAATGACGGATTGGTTCTTTTCTTTAGCCATTTGCAACCTCCTTTCATTACATTTTTCTGAATGCCTTCTTAGATGACTTGTGCTACCCCCTGGCTCACCAGTAGATAATCTAACTTTGCAATACTTACATATTGCCTTCTTTCCTGCTCCAACTATTTCAACTTCATCAAAATCCTTCCACACACTTGAAGTTTTCTTCCTCTTTTTCTTAATAACATTCTCCTCTTCTTCTTGATTTGTATTCTTGAGACCATCAGGTTGATTAGTTGTTGGAGGTACATGTTCATTGTGTGCATCACAAACCACGGGAGTAGACATAACACACCTATAGTAGCCACACAATAATTGAAAATGTGAGTTACTGATGGTAAGTTAGTAAAATAAAAAATATTGAATTATATATCTATCAATTGTATCAAATAATAATGCATACACTTATTAAATTCAATTAAATTAACAAGAACATAACGTATCCTACTAGTATTTTTTAAGTGAGCTAAAAAAAACTACAGTAATATTTTTAGGCTATTCGTTTCCTTAATTTGTCTTTATATTATATATAAATTATTTACCATAACCCATAAACAAAATTAATGAATATAATGACTCATAGTTTTGTTTCAAATAAAGGCCATTCAAGAAAATTGCTATGGATGTCAGCTTATTAACAACCAATATGAATACAATTAAAAAGTAAAAAGGAGAGAGACAGGCTCGTAGGGATTATATATTAGTACTGGTTTTGGGCAAAACATATATATGTACGCTGATGAGAGCTAACTAAATCATTTATTTTATTTGTGCATTTCTCTCAATTCCATATGGAATTTTCAAATTAAAAATTTATGTTCCTAAATTTAATTTGATATATTTTGATTAAATTAAGACATTTGGAATGATAATTCTTTTGTCAAGTCATGTGAGAGTGGTGTATTTGAACTTGAAAAATTATGAAAAAAAAAATATGAAAAACATGAATTATAATTATCAGTATTTTACAAGGAAATGTTAGTGTAATCCACCACAAAATAGTGTAACCAATTTTAAAATCCAATATTGAGAGAAAGTATCTTCTCGACCTCAAATGATTAAACATGATTGATATGATGAATCATAATACAAAGTAAATTAATTTTTAATAGAACACAAAAAATTATGCTTTATACACAAAAAATAACAATACATTCAAACTTTAACAACAAATATTGAACATGTTCTCAATCAATAGAACACAAAAAATTAATCATTCTTAATCACAAAAAAAATTATACTTTACGATTAAAACTAAAAAAATAAACCTAAGGTACATTATTTTTTTTTAAACAACCACAACAAAAATTAAATTAACTATAGAAAAATGATAAAAATTATGCTTACTGTTGTTTGACGTGAACAACCACGGTATTGGTGAAGAAGGATTTTTGTTTAACAGTGATATTCTTTTCAGCAAAAAAAAAAAAGAAGCAAGAATAACAAACGTCACAAACTCACAATCAGATTTTTTACGAGAACGTCAACAAAACAATTAAAATTACCTTTTGTATGGATATGGGAGTAGCAGTGCAACAACAAAAGTGGATGAAGGTCACGCAACGCAGCCACAAGCCAACCAGCCTTATGTCTTATGCTTTTGGAAGTTATGGACTTATGGTAAATAAATAAACGTAACTCCTTTTGCTTTTATACAATTTACAAATCTACAAATTTTATTTTTTATTTTTTATCTTTCAAGTAGATTACTTATCTTATCTTATTTTAATTATTTTTTTTA
This sequence comes from Glycine tomentella, assembly GCA_007407185.1. Lineage (NCBI taxonomy): Eukaryota > Viridiplantae > Streptophyta > Magnoliopsida > Fabales > Fabaceae > Glycine > Glycine tomentella. The sequence continues at coordinate 1,380,615 of PYAF01001420.1, forward strand.
AGATTGATTTATATTTTTTTAGTTTTAATATATATATATATATGCTTTTTTACAAACCTACTACAAAGATTTCAAATTTCCTATTTTATATTTTATCTTTTAAGTAAGATAAGCTATTTAGATTTTATCTTATCTTATTTTATCTCTTTTTTAAAAAGATTTATATCTTTTTAATTTTAATATCTATCTATCTATATATATATATATATATATATATATATATATATAGGCTAACCTGACAGGCCTAACAGGCTTTTTGTAAAGCTTGAGCCCGGCCTTTTTATTTAAATAGACTTTTTAAAAAGTCTAAGCCTGATCTTTATAATAAACAAACTAGGTCAGGCCAGGTCTTAAACAGGTCAGGCCAAAGGCCCCTGATAAGCGGTCTGGCCTATTTCCATCCCTAGTGTCAATACTTAACATTGTTATTGAGTTTGTTTGTTTGTTTTTTAAGTAGGATATTTTTAGTTAAAAGTTAAGAACTGATTCTTTAAGATATTGAGATTTATTTAAGATTCTTTCAATAAATATTTTTTCGTATGCACGAATAAGGAATCAAACATATAATCATATATTTAACAAACAATATTATCTAACAACCATGCATAAATTATGAATTGCTACATGTTGAATATAATTTTTTTAAGTTAAAATTTGTTAACCTTGCAATTTAAAAAACCTGCTTTATCTTTGTCTTAAATTTGTAAAAAAAAATTAATATAAATCTCTAACTTAGAAGATGTAACATAGGACTAAATTATCCTTTTAAAAAATAGGACTAAATTATAGAGAGCTATTAATTTAGTCCATAAAAATATAAATTCTAAAATATTCCCTAAAATTGAAAAATCATTGGTTAAGTTAGTATTGTTATCACCTTTAATTAATAAAAAGTACACATTTAAAATATAAGTGAAGTGTAATATTGAAACTCATTTAAGTTGTGTAAAAAGTAAAAAGAGAAATAATGGATTGGAGGAAAAAGTGGCTTAAATTATAAAAAGTAAGAACAAATTATTATTACGGTAAAAACTATTTAAAATATGTAAAAACTATAAAATAAAAAAAGTGCTAGGTTGGATTTGGAGATAGCCTAAACACCCATACATGGTGGATCTAACTTTTCTAGGCAAGCAAGGTTGAATTGCTGATTTAAAAAACAGTTATTATTGATGATTAAAAAAACATTGAAATATTAAATGACAATATAACTTTTAATTTTTTTTTACAGAACTTTTAATTTTCTAATAAACAGATATAATTTCCTTTATCATTTAAAGTAAACATTTTCATTTTACAGAAATGGAATTCATAGCATGCATCATTGCTTTTGGTAAGGGAAAGGCTAGCTGACGCAGAGACGGATCTACGCTTAACACTATACTTAGTAATATGGTACATAGTGAACATAGTTTTCGATGGCCTTTTTTATGCTTTTAGTATTGGGGGCGACTTGGTTATACTATATTTATGCTGCTGATATTTATATAGAGTATGTTGGAATATAAATAACCAGTAATTTTAAGTGTAACATCCTAAATAATTTTATTTATTTATTTAATTACTTAATTATCTAATTATTTATTTTATTTTATCTTTTTATTTTTTTAACTAAAAATAGAAATTTAGATAGAAGCAAAAGGAATTAGATACATATATATACATCATATATTAAAATTTACAAAATATGTAAAGACTAATACATTAGTCAATGTCTCTGTTACAAAAGTTTATACAAGTACAAAATTCTTTCCAAAATCCAGCCTAGTACATAACTCCTTCAATATATCAATACTACTCCAGATCCTCAAGAAACCTGACCATGACTGCCATCTAAGAAAAACATGAAATAAATCTAGTGAGAAATAAATTTCTCAGTAGGCAAATCTAAACCACCAAACACATTAGCAGGTTAGTAAATAAGACAAATCTAATCCATCAAACACGATAGCAAATTAATAAATAAGTCAATATATCTGAATGAATGCATAAAATGCTTTAATGAATGTATGAATGCATGGAATGAAATGGTCACAGGTGCACATGGCCTCTACATATGTACAATATGTAAGAATGCTGCGGCCGTTTTACGCTAATCATGCATAAATTTCCATGTATTAGCACCTGATCTCTTGTAATATCATAGGTCCGGTCTCCAACATTTGACACTCGGGTCATTCTTATAAAATCATAGGTCCGGTCTTGAAACCCATATCAATCTCATTCATATCACAAAAATTCATAATATAAGGAAGATATTACTCTTCTTCCATAAAGCAAGATAGTTAACATTTCATACCGTGTCCACGTAAAATTGTACCAAATAAATTTAATATTTACGAGCTGCGGATCTTATACCAATGCTTTGATGTGCATGGATTAATATATATACATATATATATATATATAGCCAAGACCAGGTTGGTGAAATAATTAGAAATGATTTCATCATGTATAATTATCATAGAAATATACTAAACACTGTCCTCGTAATAATTATATCTTATTAGGTTACTTGCAGTTTAGTTAAGATTTATATACATGTATCTATATAAGTATATATATATATATATATGAAATCGGGATGACCTGTATGTTAGGAACACAATTGATACGTGGAAATTCGGCCTGGTCTTGAGTAGATAAAGATGCTATATCTAAATATATATATATATATATATATATATATATATATATGAGAAGGAAACCGGGATGGCTTGCATGCTTGCGGTAGGAACTACAATTTATACGTGGCATGGTCTTGAGCAAATTAAGATGTTTTGGTTAAGTGATATTACCGGGAACTAAACAAGAAGCATTTCGGTAGTGCATAGATTATTTACTTACTTGGTTATACAGCTGGGGTTGCAGTTTTAAGAATGACTGAGATGGGAATATCGTGGCTAGTTTGAATAGGTGAGCTGAGTGTAGTTTAAGTTCATATAGCCAGCCAGTTTGGTTGTTTACGAATTCGGAATGATCCTAGTCTTATGGATGGTGTATAATAAGTAATCGGAATTCCCGAGATGCATGGTTCATGTATAATAACCCTGAGTCCCAGCGCATACGGCGCGAGTTTTGGGCCTGAACAATGCTGGAATCTGCAGAATTCTTCTGCAGAATCCTTCTGCATAACTGTGGCGCTCATGGCTCCAGGATGGCGCGATCAACGCCATGGTTTTGAGGTGTGGCGCTCCTGGCGCCATAGTCTCTGGAGTGTCGCGCTCTTGGCGCGGGAGTGGCGCTCCTAGCGCCAAAGGTCCTAGTGGTTGACGCCTGGGGCACCAAGCTGGCGCAGGTGGCGCCAGACCACCCTGAAGACCTGTTCGTCTTTCCAGTTGGCGCGAGTGGCGCAGTCAGCGCCAGAGTCTCTGGATATTGGCGCTCTTGGCGCGGGTTCTGGCTCTGGAGGCGCCATAGCCCCTGGATGTTGGCGCTTTTGGCGCGGGAGTTGGCGCTCTTGGTGCCAGAGTTTCTGGAGGTTGGCGCTCTGGGCGCGAGGTTGGCGCGGATGGCGCCGTGGTCACTTGCAGCTGGCGCGATCAGCGCGGCAGCTCTGACAGGACCACTATAAAAAGGATGGGTCGCGATTTTCAGAAGGAAAACTTGGTTTTCTTCTTCCTCCGGCACCCCACCTCCATTGTTGAAGCTCCAAGCTTCATTTCTTCACCATAGTTCACCAAATCAAGTCCCTTAAACACCATTCATGATGGAAAACACTTGTAGAGCTTGAATCCTTCCTCATTCTCCCTTCAAACCCACTCATTTGAGAATCTCTTTCTTAAGGGAGGTTCGTGGAACTCGAATTCGGAGAGGAACGGCGGCTATTCGTGGTTGCCCAAGCTAGAGAGAGTCGTCCTTGGGCCTTCCTTGTCGTCTTTGAGGTAAGAAACTCGAAATTCACCGCTTGTTTTATGAGTTGGGGTTTTGGGTGAATAGTGACCCACTTGTGATAGAGCTAGCTAGTATTAGCCTTGGGTCCTTTGGAAACATGTGTTTAGAATGTTGTGAGGATGTAGGATTAGCTCTCGAATGTGAGTTTGGTGAACTTTGATTTCTTGGCTCTATGATATGCATGTCTAGTTGTGTGCTGAGTTGCTTAGCTATGTGGTGACATGCTAGAGCCTTGGTTGGTGGTTTTGATATGCTTGGGAGGCTGTTAGAACGGTGTCTTGTGTGTGAAAGAACCGTTTAAGCCATGTGTGAGCTTAGGTAGAGCTTTGAGCTCTTGATGTTGGCTTGCATCGAGTCTTGTGACGACTCAAGTGCCTTTTGGGCATGAGATAGACCGCCGAGGGTCTATGATATGGCTTTGAGTGTTGAGCCTTGGTGAACCTTAGGTTAGATGACCTTGTGGTTGGAAAGGATTGAGGTTCCTTTCTTTGAGACGATTGAGAACCGTGTTATATGCTTAAGCTTGTATGCTTGTTTTGGCTTGATGATTGATATGAGCTGGTATGCCTTGTATAGGGCGTAACACCGAGGGTGTCGGTGGCGGGTGTCACAGAGCAGGGAAAGAACTGTAGAGCTCGGCTTTATCAGGTAAGTTCTTGGTCCATTGGGGATGTTTCCCACTTGTTTGTGACACACCACACTCCGGGTGGAGTGATGGTCATATTCATGATACATGCATTATTGGATGTTGTATACTCATGATGATATGTATGCTTGTATCTGTGCTTGAGATATGTATGAAGCCTGTTATTTAGATCTTCTGGCCAGTTAGATAGATATGGACCTCCCTAGGAGATGGGTTTCCTCCTAGTTTGGTTTGCTCATGGTTGATGAGATCCCAGGGGTTGGTGATCCCTCAAGACCAAGAGATAGGAGATGGGACATTCCTTCTATTCTCGGAGGTACCATATACTTGCGTCCATGCGTAAGGGGTAGCTCTCGATGGGACGGCACAGGTGTGAGTTTCGGTCTCACACTGAGGTTGGCGTTGATGAGGTCCGCCGTACATAGAGCAAGATAGCTTGCTTGTATTGTTATGAGGGCCGGGAGGCCAGTTTGGTTGTGATGCCTGATGACTTGTGTCATGGAGAGTAAGCCAGGGTGAAGGAGATGCCTCCAAGGACCCTGAGCTTACTGAGATGTTTATCTCACCCCGTGTGGGGTTTATGTGGTTTCAGGTGACGTTTCTGGCAGAGAGGAGCGGTCTCAGGGCGGGAGGCCCCAGTAGAGACAACATATGCTTGGCTGTGAGGCAGCTTGAGGAGAGCTTGGTGGCTCAGCTTTTTGATGTTGTTTTGTACCCCTGTAGAGGGAAGACGTGTGTATGTGTACACATGTTTTATGTTGTATTTGTATAGATCTTGTATGCCCTCGTGTGAGGAAGGATCGGTGAGATCAGAAAGCATGTGGATGCTTATTCTTTTGTATAGACACTTCGAGTGTCAGATGTTGTTTATGTACATAACCAGTTATGTTATGTAATTGATGTTCCTCCTGTTTATCTGTTGAGATAATTTGAGTATATCTGCCTATGGTTATGGTTGTATGATCTGGATTAGCAGGGGCTTATCTTACGCTTGTGATGAGATGTTTGATATCCCATACATAATGTAATCAAGAAACATGGTTTTGAATTATGCTTCTGCGAAAAGTTTTTAATTACAGTGTTTAAGCGCTAATCTGATAATAATCATAATGCTAATACACCGGATGGACACGGGGTGTTACATCATGGCTCGTGAATTTGTACGTAAGTGCCGAGGTGTTGCGGTCAATAGAAGTGTAGAGGTGAACAGGTGTAGAAGTAAGTGTATAATGAGTGAGGGAAGTCCGGCCGTGCCGAGGTGCAATGGTGTCGATATAGATGTATAGAATCCGGCAGTGAAGGGCCGAGATGGTAGCTATCATCCGACAGTGCAAAGAAGCTGTGGTATAGTCGAGTTCACACGAGTGTCGGGGTATTTTCAGGATAGGTGGTATAGCCGGACCTGTAAAATACTATGGGTAGCCGAACTTGTGGAAGGATTTTCATGGGGTTGGTGTGTGTGCATGGTACGTGAGTGTAAATGCCGAGGTAAATGTGGAACCATAAGTGAGAAAGTGTCGAGATGTTAGTAGTTATGGGCATATCCGATTTGCATGGGAGCTGGTGTATGTACTCGATTTTGTATGATTACTAGTATGTATGCCTGGGTCTTAAATTTAACCAGAACAGCAGATACTGGAGGTGAGGCCGAGGTAAGTATAACCCGGCAAGGTAAAGGGTTCGAGGTGGATGGAGCCCGGCCATGCAGAAGTGCAACAGTACAGAAGTTGGTATGACAAGATTCAACATTTGCTGAGTGTGCTGAGGTACGTGAATTTTATTCGGGAGGCCGCGGTGCAGGGATTTGTGCATGGTTAGTGTGCACAGACGTGGTTTATGGACGAGTTTGAACACGCCATGCACAGACATGATACTGCATCTTTTACGTGGAAGGAAGACGTGTTTAGTCACGTCCTTGAAGCACGTGTTCCAGGTCCTAATCATGCCATGCACAGACGTGTTTAATGAAATAACAGACGTGTTTAATCACGTCTTACACAGACGTGTTTCAGCCCCCTGTCGCGCCCAAGGACGACGTGTTTCAGGTCCCTGTCGCGCCCGTCCTCGACGCAATCATGCTCCTCTTTATATAAGGCCCCTCCTCCTTCATTTGTTCACACTTGCATTTCTCTATCATCGTATTTTGACATCTCTCTATATCGAAGTGGTTCTAGAGAATTTGGTGCAGGGAAACTCTGTGAAACCGGTAAAACATGCACGTTTTACATGAGCATATTAATTTCAGGGTAGTTGTACATGAGAAGGCTGGGATTGAAAATGAAAAATAAAAAACAACTTAAAAGGACAACGACGGTTTCAACATAGACCCGTTTTTAAATCACAAATTACTAAGGCGGTTCACTAACAACTGTCGTCGTTATCACCAATTACTACGGGTTTCCAATGAACCGTCGTTGCACATTGGACATTATTACAAAAATGCCACCGCGTTGTCTACTACGACGGTTTTTTAATAACCGACGTGAAATGCCTGTCGTTAAAGCCTATTCGTGTAGTAGTGGTGAATAGAACCCCTGTCGCGCCGTGGGTAGACGTGAATGAATACGTCTATTGTTCATGTGAATAGCTTGCTGATCGCGCCCTCCTGTGACGTATCTGAACCCGCCATGGCTGAACGCAACTGATACCTGATTGCGCCCTGTATGCACGTGAATAAACACGTCCATTTTTTTATCAAGTTGGTTTCTTACGTTCACCTGTGTGCGCTGCAAGTGAATCTAAATAGTCTTTTTGCCATTCTACGTCTTACTGTAGCTGACTAACCAACTAAACAATCATTTTTTTAAGCTCTGAATTACGTTAGCTGATTAACTAATCTAAACAATCCTTTTTTTAACTAATCTAAACAATCATTTTTTGGCTGTCAATACCCGCAAGCAAATGTAGATAACCCATAGTAAAAGCCAAAGGCTCTAATTTTACCGAGTAACAATGGTTATGTCATTTATATATAAGAAAGAAATCCTTACTAATCTGTTTCAAAAAAAAAATCTTAACTAACATTATTATTAAATTATATTAAAACTTAAAATATATAAAATAAAACTCCTTTCACTTAGTATTTAAAAACAATGCAAAATCAAAATAAGATATGTTCGAAAAGCCATAGTTTAGTTAGAGATAATATACTAGAAAACCCAATTATCAATAATATAATTTAAACATCTAAGAATCAATAAATTAATTTCTTTTTCCAGATATAGACTTTGAATTTGAATTTTAAGAATTTAAACTTTAACTGAATAGCAGCAGGGTCCTAGTAAGAAAACCGTTTTGCTTTTGAATTTAACATCTGTTTTTAATAGCAACTATCTCCTAAAAAATACAAGCAAGGTTGATTTTGCTTTTGAATTTAACATCTGTTTTTTTTATTTTACATTAGTTCCCTGACCCACCAAGTGTAGCCAACTCTGCTAATATATGTGATTTTTGACTTTAAGAATAACAAATTTCTACAGGCTATCAAAAATCATAACCATCTGTATTCTTAAGAATGGCCTTTTCTCATCTCATACATAGTTTTTCTGTGGTTTCAAGAAAACAAATTTCTACTCACTGAACTTTTTAATATCATGGTGTTCATACTAGCCAAACAAGATGTTTTGCTTCGAATTTTGTTACCAAATGGTTTCTATACTCAATGTTTACGTACAAGACATTTATCCATGGCTACTTTATGCTCACGCAGATTGTAATCCACTGGCACAATAACATCAATCTTTAGCCTGCTTATAATCCAAAGTTGAACACTAAAGTTCTTCCTCTTATGTGTTTAGACAGCTTAAATAATCACAAACACGGATTAGTTTTTTCGCTATATGTGTTCTCGATCCTTCAGCACAAAATATTATTCAGATTGATGTATTATTTTTATCTTTTCAAGATATAGAGCTTAATTCTTCTGATTTGCGTTGCACAAATACCCTATACCTAAAAAATCCTTCACCAGGTTTGCCATAAAAAACAATTGATTGGAAAAATGCAGAATATATTTTAAATATTTCATGTCTCCATCATGATTAACTAATTTCTAGGTCCATCACATCATCACCTTGATCTGTTATGAATCTAAACTACTAAAAAATTTCTGTTAAAATCCTAGCCTGCTTACCCACTAAGGGAAACAAGCTCATGCACAATTCATACAGTAAAACCACAATTAACCCTCCACTTAATTCATTAAATCATAGTCATCCAACTTGTCATTGTAATGAAGCACTTTTCTCTTTATTTTGGATGTCCACCAATGTAACAAAGTCTGTAAGACTGTAACTGTCTCTGGACCGACTCGTATGTTTCCCTGCTCATGGTTTGTGACAGCATCTTTCAAGTGCTCCGCAAACTTTAGTGGCACCAAAAAAGTTGAGAGCCTACGCCTGCAGGGTGGGTAGAGGAAATTATTAATTTTTGGAACAAACGAGGGCAATACTAGGGAAACTTGGTATCCTTGCACGAAAGTTAAATTATGATTAACCCAGTACCTTTCCTAGATTATCATGTAACTGATCATATATCGGGTTTCATTAAGTTAAAGTTTTTTATTATTTATTAAAGTCCATTTAAAAGTAGATAATTTGTTTTCTCTTTCTCTAGATATATTTCATTTGGACGCAATAATGTGCAAAGTGCAACCAAATAAATTAAATAACTCAACTTCATTTAAAACAATAATAAACACAGCAAGGATGACACAGTTAATCGTTCACAGTGTGTGATGCTTTGCCTGGTTGAAATCATCAAACCCAGGTAACCAATCCACAGGCAACAAAATCTAAAAACAATGTGGGGATTCTAATCTAACGACTAAAAATAGAATCATGTAAGACCCCTAGTGTTGCTAATGTAGGGATCACAAGCACGATCAAGAGCCAAATAAGGTATACACGAGGGAAAGGAAGTTTCACGTCAATCATCCTACGCCTACAGGGCACAATCAGGTACCAGTTGCGTTCAGCCATGGCGGGTTCAAATACGTCACAGGAGAGCGCGATTAGCAAGCTATTCACGTGAACAGTAGACGTATTCATTCACTTCTACCCACGGAGCGACAAGGGTTCCATTCACGTCTTACCGGTTTCACAGAGTTTCCCTGCACCAAATTCTCTAGAACCACTTCAATATAGAGAGATGTCAGAATACAATGATAGAGAAATGCAAGTGTGAACAAATGAAGGAGGAGGGGCCTTATATAAAGAGGAGCTTGATCGCGTCGAGGACGGGCGCGACAAGGACCTGAAACACGTCGTCCTTGGGCGCGACAGGGGGCTGGAGACGTGATTAAACATGTCTGTGCATGGCGTGATTAGGACCTGGAATGCATGCTTCAAGGACGTGACTAAACACGTCTTCCTTCCACGTAAAAGATGCAGTATCACGTCTGTGCATGGCGTGTTCAAACTCGTCCACAAACCACATAAATGAGTGCTATAGATCCGTATATAAGTTTGAAAATGCCATCTTTTTGTAATTTTTTATTAAAACTATAATAAATTAATTTTTTTGCCAAAGCACGAGATATTTGCACAATCCCACGAAATCGCATAAAGTATCCAGGATAATTATATTTAATGTATGTAGCAGGGTTATTAAAAATAGGCATTACCTCTCCTCTAATTTTTAATATTGAACATATGTTGCAGTAATTAATATTTAAGACCCCTTATTTTTTGGGATCCTGTGCGGTTGGGCATCTTGAATGGGCCCAGAATCGCCCCTGGTTGTGTATGCCCTCGTGTGAGGATGTGATATGCGAGATCATGACACTTGGTGCTTATTCTTTTGTAAAGACACATTGAGTGTCTTTGATGATGTATATATATTCTCATGATATATCTGTATAGATATTGTTGATATATTTGTCGTTCTTTATGTTATTTTGGATCAATGAGGCTGACTGTAGTGTATGGAAATTTGTATATTTATTTGAGGTAACGTATCATACATAATGAATCAAGAAATATGGTTTTGAAAGGAAAAACGCTTCTATTGTTTTAATTATTGGTTTTCAAATTAATTACCCCGTTAATCTGATTAAATAATTGTTAATACACCGGATGCATAGGGGTGTTACAGATAGAATGTTGTAAAAATTGATTTTGAATAAAGTTAATTTTATAAAATTAATTTTAAAGTAATATCATTTATGTTTAAATGTTTTATTATAAATTAAATTAAAAATATAAATTTATATAATTCAATGCTAAAATTATAAAAATTACTTTAAAACGAATATAATTAATTCTATTTTTTAACGTAAAATTAAATATATAAAAATTGTTTAAAATTAATTTTTTAACATCAAATCAAACATGACATGCACTGCATGCATACAATTTATTTAAAGTGATAAAAATACTCTTTACAAAAACTTATAAAATTTCAATAATGTTATTATCATTTTGCATGCCTCACAATCTTAACTATTAATTTTCTCGTAATTGCACTTATGAAAACAGTGAAAGTTTATACGCTTTGGACTGTCAGAATGGAAGTGACTCAGGACCCCATTCTCCTCTGAGGTTCTCTTTGAGCTGGTCAACTTCTTTTTCAGGCAAAGAAACCGTCACCATTCTTCCAATATTCCTCCCACTTTCTTTATCTTCAAGTCCCGGAAGCACCAAAACAACACCTTGATCACCCACTCCATGGATGCTACAATTCGCCACGACCGGTTTGTGTCCATTCAGCACAACCTCGTACATATCACCTTCTTCCATATCCACAAACGTCAAATTCGCCCCATAAACCACAAAATCCCCTTTCCCTTGGCTCTCTTCAACCAACTTTTCCACAACAACATTCTCAGCCCTTTTTTCCTCGCCAATCAGCTTCGCCAAATCCGACACATCAGATTTTCCAACATCCACGTTGGCTTCAACAACGCTCAACACCAAACCATTGGTGGGGAATTCGTTATTACCATTGCCACGTGTGCAAATTGTTACAACCTTTGTCTCGGTGTCTTCCCTCATGCGAGCAATGTGTTTCCACACCAACGCCGAAAGAATCTCGAAATACGAGGTTTTGGTGGCTTTGTTTTGGTCACATGAAAAAGACGTGGATGACACCAAATGGTTAAGTTGTTTGGCAGTGACGTGGAAAGTGTGAGTAACCATTTTTGTGTCGTTTGTGGGGAGCCAAAGTTCTTCTATGGTTGTGGCTGTTTTGACAGAAATGTGATTCCCGTTATTCACATTAGCGGAATTATTATTGTGTGGGGTTTGGATTTCTTTGTGAATTGGTGGCATTGGAAGGATTTTTGGCGGCGCGTGACCCGCCAGTATTTGACTCCACTTGGTGATGAAGTTGAAGGCTGAAAAAGCGTCTCCTAGAACATGGGACCAACTGAGTCCTAGAGAGAGCCCTCCACATTTGAACCAAGTGAACTGCATACAAAAGGATGCAATAATGAACCAATGAATGCTATTTAGATTGAAATGCTAGCCACATTTTTTCTCTATAGGAAATATAAAATATGTGATTTAGATTTTCATCATTTTCTTGACACATTAATTCTTTCATTTTTCCACACAGAAAAAAAAAGCATATGCCTGTGTATAAGTTTTAGTCTTGACCTAGAAAATGAGTCATATAGTTCAAACTCTTAATTGGTATGTTTTTTTTAAAAAAATTCCTTCTTATACCATATTATTAATTAATCATATTGAATACTACTCATGTTTCTTTCTTTTCTTTCTATCTATCTTTCCTTTTCCTGGTGTGTGCACTCAATGGTATGCACCAACATTTTTGTCTGGCATATTAATGAATGCACGTGCCTATGTACGGTACTCATACATGCACGCAAGATTATGACAGATGAAACCTTTGGGATAAGAGCCAAAGCAATTGTGGACAAGGAAACCCGAAACCATCACTGCATTTCATTTAATAATTTAGTTTCATGATCATTTGTATTGGGAAAAGTTTTTAATTAATAAGCGTATTTAATTTTAAGTAGATACATACTCAAATCACTAGCTAGTTATAACTAGTAGTTAGCTTGTACTAGTATTATTTGAGGAGATTAGAAATGTACACATCCAGTCTGTGAAGTATTTATGATGATAGATAAACAGTGGATCTAAATATTGAATAAAAAATAAAATGAAAACAGATGAAAGAAAAAATAAATATTATATATTTACTATTGTAAAAATAATAAATAATGATACACGACACGAGCCACTTTGTATTATAATTATTATATTAACAGCTCATTATATTTTTTTCTCTCTTCTGTGTATCACTTTTTATAAGATGAGAGATGATGATAAATGATATTTGAAAAATAAATAAAAGTATGTCTACAATCTACATGCTGTTTCCAAAAAAAAAAAAAGTGTCTACATATGTGCGACCCAAAGCACAACGTACTCATAGTTAGGTAAGTACCGACACCATCAAATAGAACTTTCTGGGATTACTTTATAGTATGAGACATTGTTATCTGAGTAATTACAAATAAAATTAGATTTCTCCCTTTTCCTTGTAATAAATTAGATTTCTATACTAAATGGTGTATTTGTATATTACGCTTGTTCGATTTCTTTTTATATAATAACAAAAATAGGAAAAGAAAAAGGAAAACATGTAAAATAAGATAATTATTATTGTGATAAAAAGGAAAAAATAATAATAAATGAAAGTACGTTTAACTGTCTAACATTTATGTCACCTTTTAATATGCAGCTTTATATGCCTCAAAAAAAGGCAGCTTTATAAGCTCCCTCTCCCTCTTGACTCTTCTAACATTCGCCAATGCGACTGATTTTTTAACATAAATTGAAAGAAAAAAATAAAATAATTTTTTTTATAAGTTAAAATAAATTTTTTATTAATTAATTTCTTAATATTATCTCTTATTTTGGAGAAATTATATTAGTGAGTTTTTAAAAATTAGCTAATAGAGAGTTTATTTTTGTTTATGGAAAAATTCATATCATTTTTTTTCTTATTTTTTTATTTTAGAAATGTTTCTAGAAAAACTTACTCAAACAAGTTCTATAGCTTGCTACTTTTCTTTTTCGGTATATTGACTCATGTCAATCAATTGGTGAAGTGTTATGTAAGTATAGTATAGACATAGTTATAAAAATCGATCCGGACCGGCTGGTCGGACTAGTTGGATCGAGACTTATTGGTCAAATCGGGCTTGTTCCACTTCCAAATCGGATATGTAGTTAACCTAGATTGACCCAGTCAAACTGGGCGAGTTCTCGGTTGGACCAGTCTAATCCGATTGATATTTTGAATTTTTTTTTGAAATAAAATATTTTTTTTGGAAAAAATATTTTAAAAAAAGAGAAATTGGATTTTGGATTGATTTTTCTTACTCAAATAATGTTAGTTATATACTTATATATATAATAGATACATATATAATTTTAAAATTTTAATATATACCGGATCAAATTAGACTAATTAACCAAATCGGATTTTATAATTAACTATGATTATAGGCCTTCACATTCATATATATCATCATAATATATACTCAAAATCATAATATTATGAGAATATGAGAAAAATAATTTTGAAATTGTTCAACAATAATTAAAAATTTCAACAATTTTGAACAATTTCAAAATTATTTTTCTCGTATTCTCATAATTGTTTTTAAATATTTATTATTTAACATCGTTAGTTGGTCCGAGATTTTGCTAAATAAGCAATCATATATAATAGGAGTCAAATTGAAACTAGTTCTTTGATGTATTTTATATATGATCATGAATTTCATGAAAGATATAAAATTTCTGAGTTCCATCGTATAACAAAAAATATGCTATGGGACATTGAGGGATTTCATATCTTCAATGAGATTCATAACAAGAGAAGTCATTAATTAACCGACCAAGTTCCACTAGGTTAGGAATTTTTTAGCTTCGTCGTCTTTTTCCATCAATTAATGACCATGAAAATGATGAAATGCAAACCAGGTCCATCGAAATTGCAAAGCAATAATAGACACTTGTGTCACACACCCAACTAAACACATACCCAAATTTAAGGAAAAAAAAACGGACTTTAGTGGTAGGAGTCTTACCAGGGGCATTTAGTTAGGCACCTTATATAAAACTCTACCAAAGAGGAAAAATTAACCCGTGAAAACAAAAGTCACTTGCACAAAAAGGGTTTCAAAAGACATTCACAACCGTGATCAATAAATTGAAACAACAACTGAAGAAGATAAGTAAAGAAAAGAAAAAAAATACAGTTTTAAAAAAGCTTTTGAAATTGCTTTTCATAATAATTAGAGTTTTGCCTCAAATAATTTATATTAACCTTTAAGTAAACGTTTATCATGCAAATTATAAAGATAAATCTTCAATTTTAATTAAAAGAAGAATGTAACAAAATGAATAAATCATCCTTTTATTCCACACTTATAAATTAACACTCATATATATAACATGAATTATTACCCTAGTTAAAAAAATCATATGAATCTCTTGAACAATCTATCGTTTCATGATTTTCATCTAAGTCTGTGATGTTAATTATTTACTGTTATTTAAATATATTTTAATATTATTTCTTAAATAATGTTACAAGTTAAAGTTTTTTATTCATAGAAGCGGAAAATAATATCATATATTTATAATAATTTACCCGATTGAGTTACACTTCAATTGACTAACATAATTGACAAATTATTATTGTAAAGATTTTTAAAAAAATATATATATTAATTTAAAGGATTAAGATAATAATAGATAGTCAATGAGATTTAACTTAGAAGAGGTGTATGAATTATTATAATTTTTCTTGTTTATGATTTTTACAGATAAAAATAAAATAATGAATAATACTTTCATCATGAACGAACTAGGTAATTTACCTGAAAAACATATAAGAAAACGCAAAAAAGTACCTTGAGAAAAACCAAAGGAGAGAAGCCAAGGTCAGGGCCAAGAACATGATCATGGACGAGACCTTCAAGGGAACACCCATTTTTCTGAAACCAATCCCCAAGGGTGTGGTCGTGGTGGGACTCAGCGATGCGAACACCAGCGTCGTTGCACTTCACGAAGGGTCGACCCGATTCAGAAACCCTGATCCGACCCGAGAGTTGCACGACCTTATCGAGGAGCGGGAACATGGGTTTCTTGAGGTCATAAATCGAGAGCTTTTGCGCTGCGTCGTTGATGAAGAAATAAACGGCTCTGATGTAGTGCAGCTTCATGAGCAGGTCCATGTTGCTGAGGTGGTACGCGCCGTGTTCGTCGCCTCGCGGGGTTGCTGGTACAACTGTTGAGATGTTTGAGGTCAGAGGTTGAGGTTGGGTCTCTTGATCCATGTTGGGTATTTAATAATTAATTAGTGATCAAGCCAACGAGAATAATAAGGTGCCAGAAACTGTGGGGTGAGATTGTTGTGTATGCGATATTGTATGTGGACACACTCAATATATAGTACTGGTTTAGAAGGATAATGTTTCTTTCTTTTGACATCTACATGTAAAATAAAAGACTAAATTACACTTTTATTTATTATTTTTTTCTTTAAATTGCATCTAATATTTCCCATTTTTTATACATTACTTTTATTCCCTTATATTAGCGTCGTTAACTAACATCAATTGAAATATCTGAACAGACGAAATTATCCGTTAAAGTAAATTATACTCACACCACTCATGATTTTCTCAAATTGCACTCGATATCTCTCCCTTTTTATATATTACTTTTACCCAATTGTGCTAGTGTCCAGAGAACCAGATGTAGCGGTGATGGTGGCCGAAATTACGGCGGGAGATGAGGAGGTGGATATGATAGTGGTGGTGGTGAGAGTGACAACGGTAGAGGCGATGGCTACGGTGATGGTGGTTGCTCTAGCGGAAGTGAGTGAGCCTGGACGTCGTGTTGGTGGACGAGGATGACAATGAGGAGGAAGAGATAATGCTGCTGTGTGAGAGAGGGGAGGAGGAGAAGGAGGTGGTAGTGGTAAGTGAATAGGGGTTGTTGAAGAAGAGGAGGATTTGTGAAATCCACCATGTGATTTTGAAAAAGAAGATGAAAATATTTGAGACATAAATTTTTATTAAAAGTCATATGATCAACATGTGCCTAAATAATTAAGAATTTTTTTGTAGGATTCAAAATAGGAAGAGTATCGAGTGTAATTTGAAAAAAAAACATGGATAAAAGTGTAATTTACTCAAAATAAAAAGATGTAGAGGACCAGATACATATGTAGAATTTCCCCTCTAAGAGACACGTTATGTAGTGTTATTAAACTTTTGAGTGTTAGAGAAATGATATTGGGCAATTAGTGAACATAACCAATTAGGAGAAGGAGCCAAAAACTAATTAAGATTGTGTATTCAATATGCTCCTATGTATGTCACTATAAATTAGTTGAAACTACTTGGAAGGATAATGTTTCCTTCTTTCTGAAAGGCAAATGGGAGAGAGACACATCATGTGGTGGTACTTCATGTTAACGAGTTATTGAATCTTGTGTGTAAAAGAGAGGACAAATAATTAAACAAACTAGAGTTTATCTAACAAATTAGTCTCTTATAGTATGGTGAATTAAGGTTTGAATTATTGCTGAAAAAATATTCACATTTAGTATTCTACCGTATCTCAAACATGATTGTTTATGAAGAAAAAGACCTATGAAAAAAAGAGAGAATAAGTTACATTTAAACTCTTTTTGCTTAACTTTATTATACTTGATTCACCTTTGTTTTTGTTAGTACTTTAACCCCCCCCCCCCCCCCCCCCCACCCCGCCCGTTAATAAACAACGTTAAATCACTGTAACAATTCTATATTCAAAGAATAAAATATCCACTTAAATTTACATATCATTTTCATTAAAAACACAACAAAAGGAAAGATAAATCAATTATCGGCAGGGGCTAGGGTTTCAAAAATGGTGAAGAAAACAACGATTTTGACTTCATTGTCAAGTTTCTCTTTACCAAAATTTTTTCCTCTCTGGTTTTACCTCCAAAATTTCTCCGTGTTATTCATACATACGTCTTGTATCCAGCAAATAATATCATATCCTCAAGAAATCATGTGTCGTAAGTAAGAGGGGCCTTCGTGCCTGTGTGCCACAAACATCTGCACTTAAGTTGGAGAAAGAATTTTGTTAACAGAGAAAAACTTATGAGAGGAGAGAGGTGAGAAACCAACAGGATTAGGATTTGGAAAATCCTTGTTAAGAAAACAGATTTCGTCATAAGTGCACCACAAGTAATTTATGTGAATTTTCCTGTTACATATTTTTTAAATCTTTTAATCAATATTTATTTCAAAAAATCACCATCATCCATTTTTACATTGGTGCAATTCGTTGTGATTCTTTTTTCGTAATAAATAGCATCTCTCTTAGGATTTGAGTGAGATTAATTCTTCACAATATAACAAATTAGGGTTGAATTTTTTCTTAAAGAGAAACTCACGTATTTAATACATATTTAATGTTTGAGAATATTTCACATATGTACAGAACAAAAAACAGAGGCGAGAAATATTTTATTTCTAAAATTTAAAAAATAAAATTAATATATTTTAAAAATAACTCTACTAATGATTCTGTTTAACTAAAATATCATAATTTGTTTTTATCAAAATAGTTAATTAACGTAAATAAATTAAAATTTGAACCTGCTCATCTTGGAAAATTCTTCGTTTATGTCACTTTTCAAGCATTTAGAGCTGTACTAATAGGCTGCCCCAGTGAAAGGTTTGACTTACAACTAGTACTAATTACATGAAAATGATGTAAGGTAAGCTCATAAGAGCCACATGCATAAGCAAATTAAATAACCTCCGTAGTTGACGACCTTTCTTAATTTCCTCTCCCCACCTAACCTAAATAAAGAAATTATCTGATCATCTTATTTTAATATCATTGTTATTATATAAAAAGTGAATTTTAAATATTTTTTTAATTATCATGTTAAAAAATTAACATATTTATAATAAATCAAATAGATAAAATCATTGAAGATGCAACCTGATTATCAAGTACGGGATTAGATGCCCTAACAACTTCCGATAATAAAATTTCAGTGTAAAATTTATAATCGGTTTAGTTTTCAAAATTGTTAAGGTCATCTCCAATGATATCTTAGAAGTAGTTCCTTACCTGATCTGGTATTTTTTCTTATTTTTTCTCTTTTATGGAGTGTTTAAATTTAAATTGAGCATCTTATACAAGCAACCGTATCTTAAAAAAGGACCCATCAAAAGTCAATAAAAAATTCATATAAGCTCCTAGCACTGTAGGTGTCCTAAGATATAGTACAATTTTTTTCATACATTTTAATTCAACAAAACTATTTTTTTTTCGTTAATTAGTTTCAGATGCGAGTGACCTTTCGCGAGTACGGGTATAGATCGCGATCAGCAGTACAAGCATATTAATATTAGTATTAAGCTAATTCTGTTAGTTCGGAGTTAGTACTTAGTACTAATAAATTTATTAACAGACCAGGAAAATTGAATATTCGAGTTTTTTTTCGTCTTTTACAAGCCAACACTCCTCGTTCACTTTTGGACCTTTGGTTAAGATTTGCCTAATATATAATGCAACAACTAATTAGTTGCCTTTCTTCTTCAAAAATTAATTAGTTGGCCCTTTCACTCTCATGGCTTACTTTCATTGATTTTTGTAAATATTTAAATTGGTTTATTTAGAGTTACAAGAAATGATAATTAATTTTTTCTCTAAAAGTATTTTTTAAAATTAAATTATTTCTAAATAAGTACTAGCCTTTTTAAAATCTTCATGTTTGTACGTGTAATTTTTTTCTTTTAAAAGTAAGGAAACAAGTGATTGACTCATTGCAAAATTTGAATATTGTACAAAGCCTTACTAATAAAATAGTAAATGTACACCAACAAAAATTAAAACCAAATAGTTTTATCAATTTTGTTTAAATCTTGCAATTGAGGTATCCTTCAATTTTTTTGTCATTTTCTTAGTTCTTATGATTGTTCCTGTATCTATTGTTTGTTTAGGAAAAAAATGATATTGTAAATGGACGTTCGTTGCTAATCAAGGAGGCCTGGCATTAATATGCGATGCAACTTGTTTAACTTTACAAATAAAAGTTATTCAATGTTCTCTTTATAGCGAATTTTGTGACATTGTGATAAAGGAAAATAAATGTAAATGAATGTATTTTCCTGCAGTAAATCAATTTGGATGTGGCGTCGTGTAGTTTAAAAACTTCTACATTACAGTTTGGGTCCTTGAATTAGTAACAATGTCACAAACTATTTTTTTCCGTTTCAAGTTATAATTAATTCCAGAAATTACAGAATTTTTTAAAAATTAGGAACTCCTATTAGTATTAAACCTAATATAAATAGTTGAAATATCTATATGGACACACTTATATTATTTTTACCAATTATAGTGATGTAGAATATTTGATTGAATCCAGTATTATTTAAACCAATAACATGTTATATTGACACACTTATATACATGCACATGGAAAGACGATCATTTGAGGGTTATTTTTTTCCTTAATTACTATTTAAGTGTTCGTTTTGAATCATCATCGGAGCCACGTCCCTGTGCGGAGTGAGGCAAGTTTTGGTCTTGGAAGGCACTCTTCATCTCCATGTGGATGGGGAATGACAACAATGTCGCAAATAGTTTCACCTTAGAAGAATAACAAATACAAACTCAAAGAAAATTCATAATACATGTCTTTAAATTGAAATTAGGTGTTACTAAAATTTCATCTTCTTTTATTATCTTCTATTGTATTTATTTTTCTTTTTTTATCTCCTGATTCTTACATTTATCATATTAAATAGATCGAATAATTTTTACAAAATCAAATTAAGGATATATCATTTTCTTATTTTAAAATTTTAGTTTTCATTTAAGATTTTTTTTAATTATTTTTGTTTTAAATTTTTCTTCTTATCTTCAACTTTTGTTACTTTATTTCATTGTTTCCCTCTTCTACTAAGTCTTACGCTTACGTTATTCAAGTGATTTTTTTTTCTTCTTCTTAAAAGTAAATTAAGGATAAACCTGTTTCTTATTTTCTAAAATCAGTTTTCATTTAAAAAAAAAAATTGAAACATTTTTCTTATCATTACCTTTTTGGGATAGTATGTTACAACAATATTTCTATTATCCAATGAGTTTGTTTTCATCAACTTGAAATTTCAGTTTTTTAAACAACTTTTTTAATTAATTAATTATTTTAAGTAAATAAACAAGAGCAATAAAGATAATTAATTTCGATTTTACTTCTTATACTTATTGTTTCCATTTTTGGAAATTTAAAACTGTCCATTACCAAATTCTTAATTAAAACTATCCATTTTTTAAATTCTAAAAATCTATCAATCTGTTATCATCTCATATTTTATCCATCACATAAGTTTTTGTTTATCTTACCATTGTTATTGTCTTTGTAAGGGAAAGAAGTATTAACAAATAACGGTTTTAGTTTCTGGATTTAATTGTTGCCATAGGAATTATGCAGATAAGACAAGTGGTGTAGACTTTGTCTAAGTGACTACCTACAAAGTTACACTACTATTTGAAGTAAAGATTGTTTGTGTGAAATTTTTTGAATATGCAAAGAAAACAAGAATTATATGTCCATTGTAATATCTTATTAGTTAATGAAATTTGAAGATAGTTAATGACATAAACATCATAATTTTTTAGTTCTTTATAATCTTAGTTTATTCAATCACGTATAATTTTTCATTTTGTATCTGAAGTTTGATTTATACATATTGTGGATTAGTCACGGCCAAATCACCTTTCATTATTATGCAGTTTTGTAATACCTCGGGTCATTGTAGTAACTCGAACAAACCATTATGAAAATTTAAGAACAAGAATATCCTTTTTTTTTTGTTATCAATCCACTCACGATTGTTGTATTTGTTTTATATATTTTAAAATACATTTTATTTTATTTAATAAAAAGTTAATTTAAACTAACTTATTATCTCATGGATACATTAACAACTTAAACGTGTTATATTATCATGTTCATTAATTAAACAATCAAACTTAATTAAGGAATTAAATGTTTACTTTTTATGCATTTGATGATGAATTAAAAGATCTATAAAATATTCAAAATAAAAAAGATATATAAAATAAGTTTTTTCTTAAAAATATTTTAAAAATACAATTATATGTGATAATAAATAGGAACTAAAAAAGGTCATAATTGTCTTTTTACTTTACAAGAAGTAAATAGTATAGTTAATATTAATAATTTTTCAATAAAATAGTATAAACATATTAAATTAATTAACATAATGAAATACAACAGCATGATAAAAATGTGAACACATTTCCGCTAGTATAAGATAATGTGTTTTTGTTTACATTCTTTTTTTCTTTTTTCTTTTTACATTCTTTATTTTATCTTTCTTTTTATATGTTTTTCTTTTCTTTTTTTATTTCTTTCTTTTTATACTTTTTTTTTAGGTTTTCATTTTATGTTTTTACTTCTTTATATTTATCATTAAATTTATATATGAATATTTTTTATTATATATTATTTTTAATATATTATTTATATATATATGACAAGAAGCAATACATAGCTTTATTTCTTAATAACTAAGATAAAAATTTCTCTAATTTTATTGGTTAAAAAAATTATAAATTTTATTCTTTTAGTAATTTTGCAGAAAATTTTTCATATTTATTGTTTATTTTTTATCATATTTTTAGTAATATAAAATATTATAGTAATAATTATGAAAAGAATTAAATATTAAATAAATATTTTGTTTAGTTATTTAAGAATAAAAAATATTTTTACTTTTATTAAATGAGAAATGAAATCAATCAAAATAAATGATTTTCAACGAATTTCAATGAATGACAAATAAAATATTAGAAAGAGATTGTCATGCATCAATTTTTTTGGATTAAATATATGTAATGTAAGTTCTCTCGGGTACAGAAATGATGAGAAGTATGTTAAGATGGTGCTGGCACAAAACTTGACCCACCAGTCCAATATCAGCATTCCCAAATGGGTCATATATTCGCCTAACTATAACCCATGGTCCATGCCCTGAAAGAGCCATTCTAATTTTTTTCATCATGCACCGAAAATGACACCAAAGACAATGCCTGAATTTCTTTGGACTAAAGCATATGTTTTCTAGCAAAACCCTTTTATCCCATTTCTAATCTCTATCCCCAGACACAACTCAGAACGATATACATCACCAATAAAATCATTCACATGGAAAAATTCTCCCTCATCTCTTATAAATTTATTCCCTCCACACATATAATCTAGTACCGTGTTTTAATGACAAGGAAATTTAAGGGGTGTGAATATGTTGTGATGTGTGATGCGGTGTGGTGTTCATTGTTTTATTCCTGGAATTTGATCTTATGACACTAATGTTAACATATATTTTGGTTTGAAATGTCAAGAACATTGAGTATGTCATTATATGATTTGTGAAGTAATCTTATTCATGTCTGATTTTTTGAGAGAGGGGGGGGGGGGGGGGGGGGGG
>PYAF01001420.1:1413496-1451127 GCA_007407185.1 Glycine tomentella
ACGAAAACGACGCGAAAACCCTGCACCCCCTTTTGCCCTGCCACGTGTCACCACCAGGCCTAAACACGCCTCACTTGGGCGTGTTTAAACACGCCCCAAGTGGGCGTGTTAGGCTGCCCCATTTTCCTAATTTTTCCCCAAACTACCCTATTTTGCTAATTAAATAATTAAATTATATTATTTTTAAATTTTTGCCCATGTTTTTTGGCTTTGTTTTATCTCTTATCCCCCTTTATTAAATCGTGGGTTCACAATGTAGGTTATTAAAGTTTATATTTTTTTTTTTGTCATTTGCATTATTGTTATGGCATTGCTTTGGTACTTTGTGTTTTTCACCTACCTGTTTGTTTCCATCCCACAAAACACATATTTGTTGGAAAAATAGGAAGTTTATAACGAAGATGTGTTTTTTTTTTTTTTTTTTTTTTTATGCTACACTTGACTGACTAGTCATATAAAAAAAAATAAAAAATTTCTACTTTCCTCATTTTGTTTTCCAAAAATATAAAAGTATTTTGCTAACCCCTAATGGTGGTTCTGGGTTATGTGGTTTGGATATTTACTACCCCAACATGAAGAAATTAAGGTTTAACATATGTGAATAAAACCCTGAAACCAGCTAGGTGGTTTTGCAATCATTACCGTGAGCATCATCCAAATTTTCTTATTAGGTTTTGTGATATTTGTAATTCATTATGTATGTTTGCATGTCTCATATTGTGCCTCTAGTGAATCCCTTTGATGTATGAATCACAAATTTCTCCACTGAATAGTTTTGTTGCTAGCTCCAAGTTTTACTGATATTACTTGACAATTTTGGAACTTGAAATTTTAATCGTGAAATTGTTAATGCAGTTTATGTAGGGTTGTCCAGAGTAATTTCAATCATTGCTCTTCAACGTGCATTTTTTTGTTTTGGAAAATGTAGAAAATATATTGATCTGTGACTGTTGTTATTCTTTTGTCCCTTTCTGTGTGGATTAGATTCTTATGGCACCTCCTTCACTTCCAAAGGAAAAATGTGTGTTTTTTGTGCCTGCCACCATGTTGCTGCCTTGCTCATTGCATGAAAAATTAGGAATTAGGAAAGATAAATAAAGTGTGTTTAGCTGGATGTACTGTAATTCATAATAATAATGCAAATGTGCACTGGAATTGAAGTGGATGAAATCGTATTAAAGGTTAATGCGAATGAGAATTCAGTTTTGTAATATTCAGGATGTGAGGACTCAAAATTTTAACAGGTTATTGTTAGTTACATTATTTTGAATTAATGCTTGGTTTGACAATCTATATGCTACCAAAAGTATAATAGTTAATTTATTTTCTGGCTTGCACCTTCTGCATATAGTGACAAAAACTCACAAAATTCATTGTCATCTTTTCTTTTAGTAAATGTATTAGATATTCTTGGCAGGTGATAATTACTGTGTTTATTTCGCAAGAGGACAGTCTAAACATTGTAAATTTGTTAAAATATTTTCATTTAGTGTTGGATTTCATTTATTTGCACTTTAGAGAGGTAGTGAAGTTCAACCTAAGAATGCCGTTTAATTACAGGTTTTCTTCTTGACCCTTCAAAATGTGGTATGCTGAGTTTGCCGGACAAGCAAAGACTAGTCCATGAGATTGCTCGACAGTCAAAAGATGCCTCAAGTATGCTTCAGTCATTTACACGTAGGGAACTTCTAGAAATAATCTGTGCTGAATTAGGCAAAGAGAGGAAGTACACAGGATATACCAAGAGTCAAATGATAGAACATCTTCTGAAGATAATTTCTAAGAACTCCAACTTGCACATTAATGGAAATACACCTGCTCAATCTCCTGCCAAAAGTTGCATTGGAACTAAAAGGAAAAAGAAACCTGCATCTCAGGATTTACATCATGCTCCTCTAGGGAACAGTAAAGAAACAGTGAAAATCTTTTTGTGTCAAAATGTTGCGTGCAAAGCTACATTGAATCCAGAAGATTCTTTTTGCAAGAGATGTGCTTGTTGTATATGTCATCATTATGATGATAACAAGGATCCTAGTTTGTGGTTGACCTGCAGTTCTGATCTTCCCAATGAGGAGTCATGTGGAATGTCCTGTCATTTGCAATGTGCTTTGAGTAATCAGATGTCTGGCATTTTGAAGGGTAGTTGTGGTGGTATTAAGTTGGATGGAACCTTCTGTTGTGTTTCCTGTGGAAAAATTAATGAACTAATGAGGTAAGTAGGTTATATACTTATGCATGCTTGCAAAAGTAAAATGTGCATAGATAGTTACATACAGTCGTACACTCATGCATTCATGTGTATAACTCTCACTCAAAATCCCCATTAATTACTTGTCATCTGTTCACATTTTATTGGGAAAACTTATGCACAAAAGAAGTGTTATTATAAGAGTCATTATGAATCGATGTTTGGATATTTACAGGACATGGCGAAAGCAATTGTTGGTAGCCAAAGAAGCAAGAAGAACGGATATACTCTCTTTGCGAATATCCCTGGCCCACAGAATTCTTGTAGGAACAGAAGTCTACAAGGAAGTACAGAAAATTGTAGAAACTGCTCTCAAATTACTGGAGAATGAAGTGGGATCACTATATGCTAGTATGACACGTGGAATTGTGAGCAGGCTTTCATGTGGTGCTGAGGTTCAGAGATTGTGCACTACTGCACTTGAATGTTTTGATTCAAAGTTTTCTGTCCTTTTCTCTATTTGTGTGGAAAACAAAGATGCACCAAGTAAGCTTTCTATTATTTATTTTAAAGGTCAGCTGATTGAACGTTCTAAATGCAAGGAAGAACCAGAAATTATCTGGATTTTCGTGCTAAATACACTTTAGTACAGAAGTTGTCTAAGTGCAAACAGCCCTGATATCTTTTATCCAATGTTATCCCTTTGAACTCAAATATAAGTAAAAAAATTAATTTATGTTGATCAAGAATGCTAGTTAACTTAATTTAATTTTCTGAATCTTGTTTAAAAACGAACTTCGATCCATAAACTACCCCTCATGCTAATTGATGGAACTTAAATTTTATAAAAACTTGTTTCAAATGGGTATGTTCTTCTCCATTTTGAAGGCAATGTAGTTGATATCACGAGAATAAAAAAGGTAATTGAAAATAGAATCTGAATTAAATAAAGGGTATTTTGGGGATGGTTTCAGTATATCGGGTGGAATTAGTTAAGATTTGTTTATATTTCAGACCACTATACATGATTTTTTTTTGCTTATATTCGAGTCTAGATGAAGTGCTAGGTTAGTCTCAAAATTTTGGTTCTAGAATAGCATTTTAATTTTTTAGTATGTGACTCAATAAAGGCTTAAGAAAGCTACTTCAAAAATGGCAGAAATGAAATTTGGAGGAATATAGTTTGGAACTAAATAATTTTACTTTTTCTTCAACTTTTGCATATAACAGATATGTAGATTAAATGGTTTACACATTCCAAGTCGCGTCCCATGTTAAGCATAATTATTGAGATGAATATGAGATTGCAATGTTTCTATAGTTTTATGTTTGTATGTTTAAGACATTAAAGTAAATTAATCAAACCATTCAACAATGTTGTTTTGGCTTATATTTATTTCCATTTCACCTTAATTTTCCGTAGAAAAAAAAGGGATATAATGAAAAGTACTATTCTGACAAACTATTATAAACAGTTTTTGTCCTTATTTTCACATGCTTCACAATCCTTCCTCTGCTTGAATTTCTAACGGGGTGGGTGGAGTATCATCAACCGAAAACACTGATTTTATTATATTTTTTCCTGCACAGTTTTAAATTAATTATGTTTTTCTATTTACCCACACTGATTAGGCTTTTCTTGTAACTTATTTTAGCAGCTTGCTCAATTCGTTTTGAAGAGTGTCTTCCTACATCAGTGGTTATTGTGCTAGAGTACAAAGACAAACTTTTGAAGAACTTTCTAGGCTGCAGGCTTTGGCACCGATTATCAACAATGGACTACCCTGAACAACCCACCTTCATTGTCTTGAGGCCTGAGAAAAGATTCAAGTTAGAAAACCTCCATCCTTCAACTGAATACTTTTGCAAGGCTTCTCTGTTCAGCAGCACAGGAATTTTGGGTGCTGCAGAAGCTAAATGGGTGACACCTTGTGAACCAACTAATCCTTCAAAAGTTATTAATTCTGGTGGGAATCAATTTAGATGGTCCCCTCAAAGACCCTCAGGTACAGGAGTGGAGATGTGTGCACAGGACCGAATAACTGCTGAAATTCATCCCACAGAATCTGCCAACTCCAAAATGAAGTTATCATCCGGAGAACATCCCGGGAAGAAATGCATCATTTTGAACATCAGGAGCAGGTTTGAAGAGTTCCTCTCCAAGCCTCAACCAGTAGAACCTTTTTCATATAAAAATCTTGCTGCAGTTTCGCCTTCAACACCTTCTAAATCCTATGAAATGAGGCAAATTCCTGGCTTGAATTCTAGGAAGCGCTCAAAGGAAAACGATTACGAGTATTCCGTCAGGGTAGTCAAATGGTTAGAGCATCAAGGGCACATAGATGAAATCTTCAGAGTAAGGTTTCTCACTTGGTTCAGCCTCAAGGCTACTCAGCAAGAGAGAAGGGTGGTTAGTGCTTTTGTTGATGCATTGATTGATGACCCAGCAAGCTTAGCAGACCAGCTCATACACACTTTCAGCGACGAGATATGTTGCGAGCAAAAATCTTAGTGAGGATGGGTATGTTCTACATTAAAAATTTGTTTTGGTCAGAGTCCACCAAGTCTATATGGCACTGGAAGCTTGGATAGAAAGTTTGTAATGCTTTGTGGGAGTTATAGGTACTGTCCAGAGATATCAGGTTTTTCAAGTGTTCATTTGTTCTTCATGGAGGAAGTAGTTCAAGGTCTCTATACCATTTAAGTTTCGATTTGTGCAGTGGACTAATTGTTGGATAGTGGTGCATAATGATTAATTCTTATTTATCGCATATCACTTACCAAAGCACTTATTCGTATTCTGTTATTGGTTATCATATTCTAATTCTAAAGGTTTAATTTTTTTTTTTTGTTGGCATTTTTTCTTTTTTCATTTTTTATTCCTAGAAGTTCTTTTTTTCCAATTTTAGTTCCTATAAATTTGTGTTTTTTCAATTTTGATTCTTGTAAACATAAACTTATGGAGACTATAAATGAATAATTTAGAATCTTAAAAGGATTAAAATTGAAAAAATATAGACTTTCAAAGACTAAAGATTTTTTTTTTTTTATAGAAATCAAAATTAGAAAACACTAATTTACCAAGACTAAAATTAGAATAATTAATTTACAAGGACCAAAAATTAAAAAAACAGTCAGGAAACAAAAACATTAAAGCCAATTCTAAAATTAGCAAAAGTGAGATGACTGTTATTTCAAATATCATGATACAAATTAAATCATTTGTTACACAAATACTTAAAATAAACAGAATTAAGGAATCATGATAAATAATAGGGAAAGTTTATTTTTAATCTATATTATCAAACGTAGTCTAGGTCTATGTATTTTTATATTGATCAATTTGGTTCTCATTTTAAATAATTATTAGGAAAAAAAAGAACTAAATTTACCTGTTTTTATCTAATATAATTTTTTTTTGCAAGTTTTATAAAATTTGAAGATCAAATTCATCAATATGAAAATATAGACATTGACTATGGTTGACTGAAAATAGAAATACTATAACACTTTCTTAAATAATAAATCAAGCTTACCTACATAATCAACGTCAATTTAGAAACAAAACGGAGACAACATTTTGTAGAATGTTTTAGCCCCCAAACACCTCCCAAACAATGGTTTTACACTTAGAAAATGGGTTTTAAAGTCTATATAAATAAACGCTATTGCGCGAAAAGCCTCTGTTTTCATTATTGAAAACCGCTCTGCTATTTAATCCCATGGCAGCCTGGGCTTTCCTAAATAACTTCTATGATTCTATTCGCCATTATGTCTCTGGCTTGCCTAAATAATATTACTTTGTAATAGTAATACAAAAGATTAACAACGGTCTAAAATGTCAAACGTGCAAATGCGATGTTATAGTCAGTGTAATTTGAAAAGCACTTCTATAATACCCTAGCGGCCAATTAAATGCTAACTGTGATTTCACCCCATACCTGTGCTCAACATGTGATTGTAGTTTTTGCAGTTTCTACTTTAAGTCAAATTATGCATGAACTTTTTATCTGCACTAGTACATTTACAGTGCATTTCAGATAGTACAAAATTAATTAGAGGTCAACTGATCAAACCGTGCCAAGTAACCTGAACACATCCCTAAAATTTTCTCATGAAGTTTGGCGTATCAGTACAAACAGTAACACCAAACAGCTGACCCCCTTGGCATTCATCTATGAAATGACTTGTAATTTATTAGGTTTTCACTGGTTGGAAATTCATTTCCTCTGATGAAGGGCCCTTCATGAAACGATCAGCTGTCACCATCATACATTTTCTGCATCATTGGCAGCTTCATTGAATGCAGAAGCCAAGTACTCAGCAAGGCTTGGTTCAGAACTGGACTTGACAGAAGCAGCAGATGATCCCTCCCCTTTTGTACTTGTTGCTTTTGAAATCCAGGGTTGTGAATTCAGAGGCATACGTGAAGTGTTTAAATATCCATCATTTGCCTTCCATATTATAGGTTCTAAATGCTCCCATGGATCTTCAACCATGGACCTCTTGTAAAATCGATCTGGACCACAAGCTGTGTTTTCGTTGGACCGATGACCATGGAAATTCGGTCCTTGTCCACTACCCCATCCTGAAAGAGGGCTTCCAGTGTTGCGCCAGAAACCCCTGCCTCGCCCTTGACCAGGGCTAGGACTGTTCCTGTATCCTGGAGAAGGGTGGGGACTGTAACTGGGCCTAGGACTGTTCACGTATCCTGGATAAGGAGGATTAGGACTGTAATTGGGCCGGTGAGCTATGCCCTGGGCAGTGCTATATAATGGACCACCCGATGGTTCAAATCTAGGACTTGGATACATACCACCACTTGATGGATGTAACGGAAAGTTATAGTGAGCAGGGCAACCAGGTCCACTCCAAACTGGATTTCTATATGCTGCTGGCGATTCTTGAATGGGATGCGGAGCCATCTGTGGATTTGTTGATTCTGTTATTTTCAGTCAATGAATGAGAATTGTCAGAGAGGAAAAGGTATAGGTAAATCTAGATAGTGATCCGAGTACACGAGAGAAATTCCAGGTAGTTAATACTAAAGACAAAATACAATTACTCATAAAAAGCAATGCAGCCTACCTTTATTCAACCATTATTTTAATAAAAATAAACCAGAGAAACTTCTCATACATTAAGGAGTAACATGAGGTTTTAGTACTTGAAAGATTGGAATTGCATCATTTGAATCATGAGAAAATTATTTAAATTTCTAAATTGGACTCAACCAAGTCCTTTAGGCTAAATTGATATGGTTAACATAATCTTTGGAATACTAGACTTCCTTCTTAATTTAGTCAAATTTTTTAAAAGAGTAGATCATAGTCAATTGATGTAAATAATCTTCTGATAACTTATTCAATGTAAAGTAAATATTTGAATGGAAAAAATATCAGTCCACTTGCTAAAAAAGTGTCAGAGGGGAAAGGGTGTTGAGGGATTGTGAAGCCTTTATTCCGCATGCATGGATGTAGTATAAGAAATATTCAGCGTAAATCAGGTTTACTATCTTAATGTTACATGAATCTACAAGATTCTGATTGGATAGTTAGTTACAAATCTCAAATTAAAGGATACCAACATCAGGTAAACAGTAATGGATAGAGATATCAGTACCTGAATGTGGTGATGAATATTGTGCCAAAGAAGGATCACCAAATTTTGGAGGAAAATTATCCGGTGCAGCCTGGATACTGGCATTGTTCCTTTTAGATGAGAAGGCACTCATTGGATCAGTATAATAGTCAAACCTTGGAGCAGCATATGTTGTATCCCGGGATGGCATAGTTGAAGGAGCTTCAATCAGGGGATTTGAGAGAAAACCGGGCACCACAGAACCTTCCCCACCACCAGAAACTTCAGCTTGGTCAGCTTGCACGCGCATTTCTTTCAGCCGTTTCTTCCTTTGCTCTGAATCCTCCATAACCTGAGAATCCAAAGAGCAATTACAGCCACAAGTCACTACGGATAACAGCCACCACAAATCTGTCACAAATGCATGAACTTAAAACTGTGCTCGTAAACAGCAGGAAAACAGCAAAGCAAAACAAATAACTTCTCAGGCTCATGCCCTTTTAATTTTTTTCATTTCTTTAATTTAACAAGAAACTTACGAAAAAACTGCAAATTTTGTAGATTAACAGTAATATTCTAAATCCCAGATTATTATTTAATGTGCCCTTTACTTATTTCAGAAAATGCCAAAGACAACACCTGACAAAATTTGAACCTTTTCATTCCAAACACTGGAAATAAAATAACAACATAGCTTAACAAACACATTCAAGACTACCAGCAAAAACTACAAACTTGAACCTTATACTCAAAATTGAGTTAGGGATCAAAGTACCCATTTTGTTTTCTACTTGGGTTTTTAAATTTCTGAACTATTGAATGAAAGTATTTCATTTATACTAATTAATTGAGTTCAAATATAAACAACTATAAAATAGATCTGCATTGCAGGGTTCTATTATATTCTAGTAGTGTAATGTATTCTATGTATATGTATATTATAGAAATGGAAAATACTCTTTCAATCAAACAAAGATTTGAATTATATCTATATTCGTATTTTGAGACATTCATAGATAGTGCAAATTGCAATAAGAAAAACCAAATTAACAACCAATCAAGATCAAAATTACAATCAAAGCTTCAACTCAAGTTCAGTAGAACTAAGAAATCACCTTGCCGGAACCTAAAGAACTGGGTCACACTGACTATGAGAAGAGAGGGTCTTAATATCAGGGAAAATCAAAGAGAGGAAGAGAGAAGGAAAGAGTCCTGCAACCTCAAACTGGATTTTAAGGCATGTAAAATCCTATTATGAACATTTAACTCCAAGTATCAGATGATTTTATTGTTAATAGAAAAGAGATCCAACAGATCTCATAGAATACAAGAAGATGTCCTGTAAGAACAAACAATAAAAAAGGTTGAACAGAATTACAGGTATACTTGTTGCCAAACTCTCCTCTTACTCAATATCAGATTTCTCAATTTTGTATAGTTCTATAACCTTTTAAGCCTGTCTCACTCCAGTCTCCAATCTCCAACTTCAAATAATCACATCTAACAATCAACTCCTTAAATCTGCAAATCAACACAACAGATTCATAATGTCATTCTTCAGCAAAATCAATTTATTCATGAACTATATTGATTCACACTCACCACTCAAATATCAAGTAATCTATGATATAGAGTTTGTTACTACTCTAATGAATCTTCTCTAACAGCTGGAGGCATTAATTTACCAGTTTCCCATGTATCTCCCGCATCAACAACTCAGAATTAGCAGCAATGTGTTTGCTTTTATAAACAATATCTCTACATAATTCATGTCTAGGAGCAGGCCTCATTGATCTTAATTGAAATAGGGGATGTGTTATAACATTACTACTATACAACTCTCTCGCTGGATAGACATGCTTCCACCAGAAATCAGATAGTGCTATTTTCATTAAATCCCAATACTCGGCATCACGATATATCCTGAATAGACTACTACCATTAGGAGTCCAAACATAAAAATCCATCCAATCCCTTCCTAGAATCTCCATTAAACCCTGAGTTTGAGGAATATAGTGAATTGGAATTCGAAACCAAGGAAAAGCTTTACTTATGTCCCCATCAAAATATGGACACTTTATCTCCAGTACTCCACAAGAAGGCAACCCATGCACCATACTGTCAATTACACCATCAGGTGAAGCAGCTAGCCAGCTGTCTTCTGGGTCTGCATCATAGACCTGAAATTCAGGAAAAACCACGGTATTTCCAGTTATCAGTTTGTATCTTTCAAGTGCTTCCTCCTCTTTGATATTGCTCCAACAGGTGGCAAGGTTTCCAGAGAAAGGTTCGATAGCACCAATCTTCTCTAACCACAGCTGGACTCTTTGCCGTCGCCAAAACCCAATAGCAGCAGCAAAAGTGCTAGCTGTCAATTTGTTTCTCCTAAGTGCTTGCCAGTTTTTAAACCAGTGTTGAAGGCAGCTTGCTTGAAGGACTGAATAAGTTTCAACAGATGTGTATTTTAACATACCACCAAGTGAGCCCAATTTTCTAGAGGGTTTATTTGAAGCACAGCTATTGGTCTTAGGTTCTCTAATAACCAGCTCAGAGGCATTAATACTAAAGTTTCTCTTATTACTTAGACATGCAACAAGTGCATCCACATAACAGCTACTTTGGTGCCTGAAACATTGCAGCCAAATAAGAGAGAATGAAGAAGCAATTTCATCATTGTTAAAGAAGAGATAAACTGTCACTTGAACTGTATATATAAGCCAGGCACCAACTGCATAGGAAAATGGCATTTAAAAGAACAACAGTGTAGGTAATCATGGCAATGGCGAGTTTTCTATGAACATTGAACATGTATATGGTTTCATTCCATGTTAGCGCAGAACTAGCTGTAGAAAGCTCCATCTTTGAAATTCTAAAAATTAAAAAAGCTTTCTACATTACAGTTCAGAGGAAGTCTATAGTATGTGATGGTTGTGGCATTTCATCAAACATAACGACACAAAGATTCACAAACCCACAGAAACAGAATAGACCTAATGAAAAGTTAGAGGTAGAAGAACATGGAAGAGGTGTTGATGTAAGAAAGAAAGAGGTGCAAGATAGCTTTTACCAAGAGTGATGAAGTTGGTGATGGGTATGGTGTCCTGAAAGAGTCACGGAGTTGATGGACAGAGAGAAAGAGAGAGAGTGAGGACTGGAGAAACATCCAAGTGTTAACAACAGTCAGATAGATGAAGTGCATGTCTGGATCAGCATCCAGAACGTGAGTAATTGGAAAAATTCATGTCAGAGTAGGTAATTAAACCAGAAGCAACAGGGACTAACTTCAAGTTGACACACGTCCGTGGCTCCTGGACGTGTTCCCAGACATGCTAGAAGTACAAATTAATTATTTGTGTTGGTGTTCGGAGGTTGTTTTATTTTTATGTTTTTTAAGGTAGGACTAAATTTACTTAATTTCAAAACTACATGGATTTCATTCTCACCTTAAGTTAATTGTATTTAAGCAATCATGTAATCTAACTTTGACATAATAATAAACTAATAATAGGTTTTACAAAGCTGAACCCCAATATTCAACTTCATAGTGATCTAACAGAGTACAAAGTAAGATTCCCACAAAATTATAATTAATTCAATCATACAGAGTGTAGTCTATATGGGAAACTTGGACCAATAGAAACAATGTGAACTGAATAGGTTTTCAAAAAAGCCATTAACAGAAGTTCAGGCAACTAACATATCTCCTACAACACAGTTTAGTGACTTAAATCCCCAACTGAATTCAAATTAACTTAGGGGCTTAGGGCAAATCATTCCACTCCATTCTCTTAGAAACAATCTTTTCCAATTAAAATGCTTTAAATTCTATAAAATTTTAAGTACATACAACAATGCAAAATTGTTGAACAGAACAAATACTAAGTAACATTGCAATCCAAGATTAAGTTTCCAATCCCTTTTTTTTCCCCTTCCTAACCTAAAGTCACACACAAACTAAAAAAAAAATACCACTGCGTGGCGGCGAAAATTTTGATGTAACAAACAAACAAACGTCAAAAATGAAACTCACAGTGATTCTGTCTTCAGTCCTCAAGTGCCTTAGCTCAAAGCTTCGAAGAAAGCCGAGAATGGAGTTCTGAAGAAACCGGGAAAAGAGTGAGTTTTAGGTTAAAGAAAAATAAAAAGAGTGTGAGAAAGAGAAACGTACAATAGTTTTAACATCTGAATGGAAAGAGAGTTACAGATTAAAGCATTAACACGGGGCCGTGGAGGATGAGAGCTCGAGACAGAGGAAGGAAAACTACTAGGTTCAGAAGTGGGGATGAGAGAATTTTCAGAATTACTTCTTGTTGCCCACGTTTTTAATAATATATTTATAATAAAAAATAAATATTTTTATACAGTATAAAGATTTATAGCATAGATTTAAAAACCAATCCTATTATTGATCCATCATGGTATTGGATTACTCGGTAAGCAATAGTATCAATTATGGATCACTAATTGCATGATCCAGTAATAAAAAACTATAAAATTTTTATATCTATATTAAAATATATTTTTTTTGTGGATTTAAATTCAAAAGTCTTCAAAATATAAATAAAATATAAAGAACACAAATTAAAAAATTATTATTATTTTTAACATTTAACATAAAAAACGTCAATAAAAAAAATATATATATATATATATATATATCAATATTCATACTAAAATGAAACATAATCATATCATATTAATATAGATTATAAAATATAAAAATCAATCCAAAGTTTCAAACTACAATTTTAAAAAATGATTCGGGATCATAATTTCATTTACAACTCAACCACAATTGTAGTCACTTCTAAATCAATTTAACTCAACAAAAATGCAATTGCAGCAAAAAAATATTCAACAATGAATGAAAAGAACAATTTAACTCAAAACCACAAAAAAACTAAAATAAAACAAAATGAAAAAAGAAAAAAAAAAAAGTAACCCGGTCCAAGTCACCGGTTGGACCACAAACCCGACTAGGTCAATTTGGGTTGAAAGAGTAACTAGTCAAATTTATGATTCGACTCGATCCAACCACCTGGTCGGGATTCGACCGACTGAGTCGATCCAGGTTTTAAAACTCTGATTTATAGTGAAATATTTAAATTATGATGTATGACTATTTTTAATTATTTGTATTCTTTAAAAAATATTAAAAATCAACTTAAAAATAGATATAAGATAGAATAGATTTAAAATGATAGATACTTTAAGAAGATAATATATAAATAAAGATAAAATGAATTTTTAGAGGAAGATAATATGATGTTTAATATCTTTTGATTAGTTATAACTTATAAGGTAAATTCTAAATTATGAAATGTGTCTTGAAAGAGAAAAAAGAGAATATTAAAAAAATGTTTAACTAAGAAAATTTGGAGAGTGAATCTCACTCTATAAACTGGGTAATCTAATTTATTTTAAGATGTAATAATTAAAATTTAAAATTTCTTAGAAATTAAATTTATTGAAATTCATCATCTAAACATATTTGCCCTTGTATTATAATTAGAATGAGTTGGAGAGTAAAATTCTTAATTTGTTCTTGATCTCTTCATTCTCTCAATTGGAGATTTTTAACACTCTTTCTTTTCGAAGTGCAAGTGATTTGGGTTAGGTTGAATTTAATCTAATTTCTAACTCGTCCCAACCTAACCTTAATTGTATTGGTTGGGCCTTGGGGTAGTGTTAAGTTATAAGATGCTTCAGAGTCCTTCAATGTTTTGATTTATGTAAACAAATGACAAGTTCTGAAATTTGTGTCTTAAAGACTATTAGACAAAAACCTTTTGGTGTTTGCGCTTGTCTTAATAGGTGATAAACCATGAATGTTGAGTTTGTACATTTATGAACACTTATACTACAATATTTTGATCATGTGCATAGAGAATAGATGTTATATTCTTCGTTGGATATATCAAAAAGAACAAAAGAGAAAAAAATGACTACATCAAAAGGCATGTCAAAGCTAACTGAAAAATACTTCTATATGAAAAGTAGATATATGCCCACTGGTGCAAGATATGAAAGTGCAAAAATAATGAGATAAGCAAGTTGTTTTATTAAATTAGTTTAACGCCTTGATGACATGCATTAAATGCTTCAACGAACACTTTTCATTGACAAACAAAGACAAAAGTCTCACTGTCACGACGATTATTTCATGGAAAAACTTATAAGTAACTACAAAATTTAAAGCTATGTTGGAGAAACTTACATGCAAGTAAACTACCTTTACATTCAAAACTCTTTGTAATCTATTATGAGTTAGAATCTAAGCTCTCAAAATCATTTTTATATCCTGATAGTGTAAGATTTTAGTTTAAACTTTCTATCTGTCTATGAGATAAT
This sequence comes from Glycine tomentella, assembly GCA_007407185.1. Taxonomy (NCBI): domain Eukaryota; kingdom Viridiplantae; phylum Streptophyta; class Magnoliopsida; order Fabales; family Fabaceae; genus Glycine; species Glycine tomentella. The sequence goes on from PYAF01001420.1 coordinate 1,427,616, forward strand.
AGAGTTTGTATGCACCTTTACCTTAGACAAATATATATGATTTGTTGATGTCTGAGATACTTTTATTAAAAGAACACTTAGGTGTTTGTTTGAAGAGACAATTAAAAAAATACTTGGGTTGAGCTAAAAGTGGCTTTTGAAAAGAATACTTTTAAGTTGTAACTTTGATTAATTATATTAAAATTTAGTGGTTTAGTTAAAAGTTAGACATAGTTTTAGTAGTGAAGATGAACTAGCATAAAAATTGTGTGTTTTTCTCTCGCTTCTAATGTTTTATCTAACCATTAGTTATGTTTCTCTCTTACGTTGTTTTTTGAAAAAATGTTTCGATAAAACAACTATTTTGTTCATATAGTTTGTCAAATACATAACGGCTACAGTTAACCTTGTTTCTTTAAGATGATACAAGGTTTTTGAAGAAAAGTTTGTAAATTTTTTTAAGAAACACAATTGGAACATTCTTCTAGTGTTTCCTTACTTTCTACAATTAGGCCATCAGGTTGATTAATTAAAAAAAATATTTCTTCTTTAATTGTGAATAAAAATATGTTTTTCTATAATTTTTAAATATATTCCAGTGGTAATTATGTTATGACAATACCCATAAGAAGCTTGGTTCAAGTTAGTTACACACACAAAATTGTTCCAACATACTAATTTCTAATAAAAAATTTATCATTTTTTGACAATTTTTTTATCCTTTTTAATTCCTCAGCAAATGTCCTAACTTCTAAGTCTAAATTTTAATTTAGTTGGAGTTATTATAAGGTAATTACTAAGTGCATTGTATTTTTTTAGATTTAAATATATTAGTGCTATCTGATATCTGAAAAGTTTAATTTTTTAAAATTAAAATTACAATTTATAACTAATAAAAACAGTCGAAATCAATTAAAATTGTTATTTTTTTTCACTAATTACTAATTTCACAAAACTCTTTTTTATTAGTAATTTCAGCATCTTTATCTTTTTTCAAAATTGTTATTCCAAAACACTCCCAGTCCCAGGTATTTTTAATGTAGGTTTCTGAAAACACTTCATGCCTTTAAGTGTGGTATGATTTAGTAGTGAATTAAACTCTATTGTCCCATGAAATAGGAATTTTAACATCTGCTTAAACCCCATCTTCCATTTATGATCTATCAGAAGTTCAGAACTCACAAGGCTGCAAAGCTACTCCACATTATCAGCTTAATGGATCCGCAAATGGAAACAATAAATCATACAACCATCAAGTTTATACTCTTCCACATCTCCATAGCCGAAACAGAGAAAAAAAAATCATCACCATAACTTAAACCTAATTGCGCTCATGATCATTCCCCAATTATCTTAAAACAAGAAGTACACAGCGAACTAAAAAATTTAATCTCAAAGCAAAGCTACCAATATATGTTGCCATTGAGATCATTTATAAACCTCAGTTCGATCCAAACGTGTTATTTGTAGACAAAACCGTAGCTCAAACACGTACAACAACACACTGTAATATCAAAACCTCTTCAACTTGAGATCAAGAACACTTTCTTAGATCTCAATTGTTCATGGGCAAAGAAGAATCCAACTTGTTCAGGGCTTGTTCCGCAGCAAGCAATTGGGGTTCCAACTCAAGAGTTGTCCCATATGCCCTAACCGCATCATCGTTCATCTTCTTCCGCTTGTAGCACTCCCCCAGCGCCAAAAACTCCTTGGCGTGATTCAGGTTGAGCCTCACCGACTTGGTCAGGTCGTCGAGCGCCTAGTTCACTTAGCCGTCATGTGGCCGAGTCTTTACTCGACGCGCTTGAGGAGCGCGTCGCTGTGCTATGAGTTCGAGAGGGACTTGGCGGCGACGAGGGAGAGCGCCTCGTCGAGCGAGTCCAGCGCGGTGGAGTGAAGGCCTAGGAAGTCGAGGGCAGGGGCTTTGAGGAGGTGAGGGACAGCGTCGGTCGGTCGAGGGCGATGGCCGACTGGGCTTAGGCCTAGGCTTCTTTTGCCAACGCCTTTGACTTAGAGGCTTGGGCCCAAGCCAGGAGCTGGGCCCCTTGGACGAAGTGGCGTTTGGCTTGGATATTGACACAGTTGCTCAGGCGAAGCTTGACTCATAGCTTCTTGGGCATGTCGTGCATGAAGAAGTAGGAGAGGATCATCACCAGAACCATAGCCCCCTGCAAAAATGATGTCATTCCACGCTGAATTGTCTTTGTCTGTTTTATCCATTGGAGTTTCGCGCTCTGTGAGGGATCTGGAAGGTGATCGATATGAAATTGAGAATTTCATATTGCAATTCTACATTATCACTCACTGCGCTCTCTTACTTCTAGCTATTGTCGTTTGATTAGTTTGTGTGGGTTTTGTTTCAAGAGAGACACATAATTAAGAATTGAGTCCACTTTTTCCATATTAATTGAACACTATAAAAATTCATTTATAGTTGTAATTATTTCAGTAACGTTTTGATTAGTGCGTGTGATTGATGTTGATAAAATTGATTTTATATAACAAATTATGGTTAAATTGATTATAAAATAACGTGATTTTTGTTTGAATAACAAATATTAGAAATTGATTTTTTTAACATAATGATGTTTGGATATTTTTAATCAAAATTGATTTTTAATATGTAATTATTAAAATGGATTTGAGTTATTTGTATATGTATTATTATATAATATTTATTATTTATTGTTATATTGATGTGTTAGATTATTAATTTGAAATAAATAGGTATGTTTATAAAAAGTTTTTATAATAAATTAATAATTAAAATATTAGTTTGTGAAATAAAATGAATTTCTTTAATAAAAAGCTTGTAATCGAAATTAAACGTAACAATGTATTTATAAAGTATTTAAGGAAAAAAAATTAATTCGTAATATTACACAACTTTGTTTACCATAATAACATTAATTTTGATTTAATACTTGTATCATTTCATTTCGTATTGAATCTAGAACACGATTCATCTTATGTGAAGAAATGATATTTACAACTTGAGTTTGATCCAAGTTAAATGCGTGCTGATAGTTATAATCAGAGTCAAGATTTACACAAACTATTTACACTTGTGTTTCAAATTTGTACTTAGACATGGATCACAAGAATGCAAATATGTTCTTCCATACTCCAAAAGTTCTTTCAATGATGTAGCTTAAACTAGAGTGATAATAATTGAAAACTTTCATTATTATTTGCAAATTCATATCTACGTCTAAAATCAGGAAGGTGATAACGTTCACATATGTAAAGACCAACGTATCCCATTGGTGTTGCATAGCAAACATCTACCAAATAATATTTACCTATTAAGAAAGGTAAAAAGAATATGTATAAATAAAATCTAATTGAGAATGAAATTCAATTATAGTGATAAAAAATAATAATACCTTAAGGTGGATGTGAAAAATTCATGTTAGGAGTTGAGAGCATGATCGAAGATTTGAGCATCACAGGCAGTACCTTCCCATCCAGCCAAAACAAAAGTAAAACACATGTTCCAATCACATGCAACCATAATATTTTGTTTTGGAATACCTTTTCTTCCAATAAATCTAACTTTCTCATTAGGAGTAACCACACATGGAACATGCGTACCATCAATTGCTCCTATAACATTCTTAAAAAATGACCAATATTGTGAATTATTTTTTATTTTGGCATGACTATCATGAAACAAAGGATCTAGTGGCCTAGTATATTTCACAAACAACTTTAGGAGAGCAATTAAAACCTTATGGAAATGTATACTTACAGTCTCTCTAGAGTGTTGGAACCTTTCTTGGAGATTCCTATTTGCTTCTGCATGGCCAATCATGTTTAAAAACATTGCAACCACTTCATCAACTCCCATGTGGTTAGTGGGCTTAAAACCATGATCAAACAATTCAAAGCAAAGCTTGAAAAAATTATGTTTTTCCATACAAAACATTTCACAACAACGAATAGGATGACCTTGCAATACTTCTTACACCCATATATGACCTGCTTGTTTACTAGTTCTACATGGCTCTTTGCATATATGTTTTATTGCATATTCACCAACAAGCACACCCACATAAGATGCTTGCTCCATAAGTTCATCATTTTCATTGTTATTTGGTTCAAATTGTTCAAGCAAGTCATTCATTTTGACATGTATAGAAATTGTATTACAAAATACATAATATATCAAGATACACATGATAAAACATAAGTTCATTATCAAACATAATATGGTTCGTTATAAGCCAAATAAGAAACATAAGCAAATTTGACAACAAAACATAATACAAGTTCAACAAAACATGACTCATACAACCACAAACAACCATCTAACCACTACTACATAATAATAAGTGGTTTTTAATTGCATCTACACATCTAGTTAGTAACCTTGAATAATAAGGGGGTTTTAAATGAATCCTTAAGCCAATGCATCCTTTGCTCATCTAAACCTCTCATGGCAATGAACATTTCTCTTGTTGGCTTGAAAAACATCAAGTTGCAACATCGTGTATGAAAAACACAATCATTTTGTAATTAAAGTAGTGTCTTAAGCTCATTCATCACTTCCTGAATAGATGCATTTGTCACAACTTCATTGCGGCACTTACATGCATCTGTAATGACACCAACTTCATCAGCAATTCTTGAAGAGTTAGTTGTCTTCTTCTTGCTTAACTTTTCAGCCGGCTTCGTCTACTTATCTATGTATGGTGATTCACCTACCATTCCTCCATAAGCGTGTGTTAGAATTAATTGCACCAACACTTGCATTTGTTGCACCAACACTTGTATTTTCAATATCCCCCGAACCTTCATCTACATCTATGCTAATGCCATCAAGACTTGGGTGATACACATCATTCATATCAACCTCAACACCAACTGGCAAAATCCTAGATGAGGGTGCCCATTGGAACTTTCCATTAGCAACTACAATCTTAAAAAGTTTAGTCAACTTGTCAGCAAATGGAAGTCCTTTGTTCCTAAGTTTTGCATATAAAGGATTTTCCTACACGTCAAAATTTATAATAGGATAAATATACTTTACAAAAATTTTAGACTTACTACAATACACATTTATGTAACACATACCGATTGTTTTTTCTCCCATCACTCATCACTTGCATCAACAATATTTTTGGCATTGTCCCATCTTAGACCGGTTTCTTTACCAAATAGTTTATACCAAACTCGTCATTCTCTTTTGAGGTTATCAAACCTATTCTTAAACTTTTTTTTGTGATAACTCTTTCCGAACAACTCCTTAAATTCGGATGCAATTCCAATCCATTCATTCTTGAAAAAACTAGTACCGACTTGTTCTCCTTTGGACACTTGTTCCAAGCATGCTATAATAAAACTTTCAATTGATTTAATGTCCCAAGAAGTTTTTTCTTTCTCATCACTCATAATTCTATACCATATAAACAATTTTCGATATTTAGTTTCGTGTTTCTTACTTTTTCTCCTCTTAACTATGGTTAGGGACATAGATAATCTTACACTCATATAATGTACAAGGGAACAAGAGAATCATTCCCAACTAGTTACAAGGGCTTTAGATGGTCAAAGGAACATCCAAACCGCAACATTATGCAAAGAATCTTGCAACTTCATAGCTATAACATGTTATGGAATTATATTCACCAAATATTCTACGGATCTTTAAATATTATAGGACCAAAGGAATTTGAAAGTTAAAACATAAATCTAGAGGACCACTAAAGGATTTAATATGATTCGATCTAAGTCACTACTAATTTTAATTTGAATACAGTACATGTTTTTTAGATAGGATTCAACATACTCTCTTGGTGTAGTTAAGGACTCCTAATATTTCCTAAGCTTAGAAGGTGTTAGGAATGGTTAGAGACTCGGAGAAGGTTGATTTTATGTACCTCTAAGGTGTATAATAACAAGGAAAACACTCTCAAGTCACGGTTCAAACATTACTTAACTCAAATTAATGCAAGCACTGTCTATACACAAATATGTCCTACACCTTGACAATTTTGACATGCTTTACGAAAGTATTTATAACATATTATACAAGATTTTAAAAATTATGGGACCAATTAGGTTGGAAAGATATCATCTAAAACTAGATGATTGTAAAATGTCTAGGTCTCCTTCTACCATGTTTGTTTGCACGGATTGAGTAAAGACAACAGAAACAATATTAAAATCCAACAAACACTCATAATTAATTTAGTGTGGAGTTTAAGAACCTTGAAGTAGTACCAAAATAAGGCACATAAGATCCAAAACTTAAACCTTACATTTGTTTGGCTCCCTAGAAGTTATTGTATCTCTCATCAAACGTGTCATATCCTTTATTGCTATTGCTATCCCCCTAAAGTGGAATGATAACTATAATTCTTATTGCTAATGCTATGTTCAGTCTGTCCTATTTAAATTAAAAAGCAAGTTTTTTACACTCTTTTATCCATATGCCAAATCATGTCATAGGTGGATAAATGGGTCCACATATTAGTAGCACTTAATAATCTCAGATTTAGTTAGTGATAATACAAAACTTGTCTGGAGATTTTGTGAAAGAAAGAAAAAATAGATAGAGATGCAAGGCCAAGAACAATCTTAGATTTTGTATAAAGCTAAAATCGATGTTTGGTCATGGCTCAAAGGTTTAAGTAATGATTATAATTTTTCTGCAAATTAGTGTATATTATCAGATAAAGGGTAGAACACTTGTCAAAACACAAAACATAAACATAATATCTATCAAAAGAAACTCACATTTTAATAGTTTTTGTATTATCTTTTTTTCTTCTTAACTTCATCACTCTCCTTCAATAAACTCATTCAACAGTCTCTGCACTAGGTTTCAACAAGTTGAAAGCAATGCATTAAAATGAGACTCAGATTGTAAAAATGCAAAAGAATAAAAATGAAAGTAGCAAAAGACCTACCAAAGAGACATAAGAGGATGACATTCTTTTGAGGTAAATGAATATAGGCAAATTTAAATAGTCTAAGCAAATGGTAGTTGGTAATTAATTGCAGCAAAAACAATCTAGTTTGATTCAAATCATCTAGAACAAAATAGCCTACTCCTTTTTCTCTCCCAAATGTAACCAAAAAAGGTTGCACCAGTTGAGATATGGTTACAATCAATATTACAAAAGGAATTATCAACATTAATTGCAACAAGTTTGTCCAACGTTGTCCAAAACAAAATGCACTAAATTAAAAAATTGAATGCCCATCAGATAAATAGGTCTACAACGGCGACAAAACATAGACACACAACATCAAATGCCCATAAACATTATTCAGTGGATGAAGAGAGTTTAATTTGAAGGAAATCAAAGACCCATATGTAAAACTCGTTGGGCGACAGAGATCAGGTTTGGATGAAGGGAAAATAAGAGAAATCAAATACCCATAAGTAAAAATCAATTTCACATGCATGTGGAAGCTATCCCATCCCTACTTTGCTTCAAAATCGATTTTGATAGTGAATTGTGTCCAACGGAGAAGTCAAACATCATGGTCAGTTGAATTTTTCACGTTTGATCACAAAATACGTGCATTCAAGAGATTTCGACACAATTCCAAACACACACTTAGTTTGACCGAGAATTAACAATTGAAAGAAAATTTATTCTTTTTTTAATAATGTGTAAATCTTAAGGAATCTTCTACAAGAACTCATCCTCTATGTTAAAGATCTCTTCAACTTCTTTATTGAGAGATCTAGTAAAAATCATATCTTAAGTTCAAAATTCTTGCTCAAGATCTTATACTAAAGATGCTATATCTATCTATATGAAACAAAAAAAAAAACTCTTAATATCGACTTCTCGCAAAGTTTATCTGTAAGTTCAAATAAGAAAGTTCTAGATAAAAAACCTGACAAGCATTTGGAAGAATTTGAAGGAAAATAATCGGTTAAATACCAATTGAAAATAACAAGTTACAAAAGAAAAAACGTTACTTCATTTCAAACTTTAAAATGAAAAAAAATACTTCTCTAGTCTTTAAATTCAAAAAATTTAAGCATACATCACGTAGTTTCAATTTTCCTAACTAAAACTAATTCTATAAAATCAAAGACACTTGGCGTAAGCAAAAAATAGTAATGAAATTTCCATAAGAGACACACAATTGCCTTCATAGAATGAAGTGGATAATTTGCACCACAGTCAAAAACTTAAGGGAAGATATAAGATTAGTTGGATGGTTAAGAAAAAAGTGAAGAGGGAAAGGAAGGATGGGAGGGAAAAGTCGTGGATTCGAATCCCTCCACTAACAAAAACATTAACATTTAACAACTAATATTGACTAATCAAAAAAAAAAAATCAGAAACTTAAGAACAGGGTTCTAGAGAGATATGAGATACATATTGTCAAATAATTTATTACATATATACAATCTGAAAAACAATAGCAAGCTCCAAATAATTTATAGCTTGGAGGGAGCAAGTCCCAAAATATTTTTTATTGATCTCAAAGCTATAGATAAAAGAGCTTGAGGAAATCATTTTAGCACATCCAAAGGGCTAGCTAGCTAGAGAACTTGAATGCTTTAAGTGCCCTTACGAAATGAGTTAGCATGAATCCACCGCGATCGATATACAATTGCAACAACCAACGTCCAAAGGGCTTCATGCCATCATCAAATAGGAGTATATGATATGACCGACGAGGGTCAGGTTAATAAAATAAACTTCAGCAACCAAAAACCCCAGCCATGGGCAGAATACTCCTTATGTTATTACCCACCCATTTTTATTGCATCTACTGGTGACTTCAGTAGCTTCTTTAGCGACTCAACTATGCTACTAAAAGATGGACGATCAGCAGGGTTACTGCAGAAAAAAATTAGCAAGTGTTAGAAAGAAATAAAATGGTACAAAATGGATGAAGTTAACAAGGCAATAAAACATCAATTATGATCATTTTTTTCCGTAGAATTTCTTTATATAGAAGGTGGAATTTGGTAAGAGTAAAGACACATCAGAAGGTCTTAAATTCTTAATGAGTTACAACGAAGCATAACAGACTGGAAGTTAGCCCGCTTCTTTAATTTTTGGCTTCAATAATACTATCCAATAATCAACAATTCCAAAATGGAATTCGGTCAATCAACTAATTAAACATAAAAATACATGGAAGCCTAACAATCATCATGGAAATAAGGCATGGGTTGTTCAGAAATTCCAATTGATCCGGCCCCATTTTCACTACAAATATGAAGATTTATACATATGGAGGCCTAAATTATTGCCTTTTTGCCAGGACCAGTACAATTGTTGCATATTGTGCATTACCAGAAAACATGACATAAATAACACTTACTCGGCCCAACAAGCTTCCATGAGGGAGGCCAAAGCTGGGGAGATGTTTGGAGGGATAGCAAGTCTCCTATTCTGGAAAGCAACAGCTCCAACCACCTGAACGTACACGTAAAGATGAGTTTACAAATTTCATCAATAAACTTTGCAGGTTTCATTTTGCCAACCTGCTGTTTGAAATATGCAAGTTCGCATTTATGCCTCTTTCCGTTATAGTTCCTTTTTAGTTTTAAATTAGTAATCTGTTGTAGTGATCCTCCTTGTTACCATATATATATAAATGGAAAGATTAAGAAAAAATGATCAAACTTCAAGCATCAGTAGTTCAGACCCTAAATGCCAAAACATATTTACCTGGGCATGACTAAGTCCATTCCATGGTTGTTGCAGAGTCACAAGTTCCCACAGGATAACCCCAAAACTGTAAACATCAGACTTCTCATTTGAAGGTTCTCCTCGAAGAAATTCTGGAGCCATCCACTCAGGCTGAAAATAAAATTAAGGCAATTACATACTTATTGAAGATGTGGCACCGTGAAGTGAAAGTTCAACCTGCAAAATATTAATAGAATGACCACAAAGAAATTTGCCTTTATGTACACCAACATGCAGAACCTACTAAGGCAGATAATTTACTGGACACAAATTGCTCCCTTAAAACACTCCTGAAAAAGCACATTCTTCCACCCCAAACTGTCATCAGACAATTGTCACCCATACATCCAACCTTACTGGTATCAATCATCTATCTAAATCATTATTTTATCATTGATCTTAGCACCGACTCAAAAGGCAACTGTTAATAAGAAGTAACAGCACTGTTGTCTATTTGAATCAAGGAACACTCATCTAGAGTAACATTAGTTGTGAACTCTCTTTACTTCAAACCTGAAATTGCTACTCAAATAATTTTCAATCCTAATGTGCATAATTTTTTTCTTATCATCATGCTTATGCACATAATCTGAGAACGAGAAACTTACTGTTCCAGCAACGGATTTTGATGATAAGAAAGTGTTCGCCTTAAATCTGGACAATCCAAAATCACAGACCTGAGCAAGAAATGACAAAAATATATCATATATTGAGCACAATATTTTACAAAGCTTCAACAAAAAACTCTAGTGCTCATTCAGTTCCATTATACCTTTACAGTCCAATTTCTGTCCACCAACAGGTTTGGGGTTTTGAGATCCCAGTGCACAATTGGAGGCTTTAGACAGTGGAGATAATTGATCCCTTTAGCCTACAATCACATAAATCATATATCATATATAATCTACAAATTAATTTATTGATTAGACAAATAATATCTGGTACAAACCACATCTAAAGCCATCCGTAATCTTCTCCTTGGATCTAGAATCTCACCAGATGCTGGCTTATGTATTAGGCGAAATAAACTTCCCCTGTCATAAATGCACCAGGAAACAACAGTGAGACACTCAAGCCTTAAAATTCAATAATATAGTTAACAAAAATAGTTGGATGGCTTACCTAGGCAAATATTCTGTTACTATAGATAGATGGGGACGTTTAGTAGCTGCACCCATGAACAACACCACATTTGGATGACGTACTCGTTTCATTATTGCAACCTACAGCAATGAAAATAACAACTTGAATTTTAACATGCTTCATTTGCCCCTTAAGAGAAGGGAACAGAAGTGAGTTCTGTAAAATGAATTCCCAACTAAGGACGCATAAAAGGGTATAATTTAAAGCTCTGAACCACAGACACCGATAAATCAAAACAATACATATCCTAAAGAATTGCAATATATAGGGATGACAGTACATTTGTTTAATCCATTTTCAGAAGACTAACCTCTCTTAGAAACTCTTTCAATTGATCATCTTGGAAATCCTGAACTGTTAAAACCTTGACAGCAACATCCTGCAAGTTAAAACAACAGTAAAATGCACCATAATGAGTGAATATTAGAATAGAAAAATAATAGTCTGTATTAAAAATATTTATTCAAGGAGACAATACAAGATATGTCCATGGTTCAATATAATAAAGTCATCTTGGCAGCTAAATGTCATTCATTCGACCAATCACAGTCAATCAGATTCAGACTTTAAGAAACTAGGGACAATGAAGACAATACAAAGCAATATTCATGAACTTCTATGTGAATCGAATGCAGCAAACAAGTACTAATTCAAAACTTACTGATCCATGCCATTCAGCACGATACACTGTCCCGAATGATCCTACGCATAGAGAAGAGTATTAAGATTTGGAATCACCATATCAGTCATGTTCTTTAAAAAGGAAACAGAAGAAGCAGAAAATTTACCAGCACCAACACGCTCTTTGATTCGTAAATCATCCCATGGTATCTCAAGCCAATCCATTGCAAGTGATGGTTCAAGATTCAAGTATCTTGGAATATTACCAGCATCCTGATTTTCAACTTTAATTTTTACTTGCTCATGTTCCTGTTTTGATTGGCTGGATGAGCTCAGTGGAGATTGCCTATAGTTACTTTTTACCCCAGAACTTCCTTTTACAATGAAGTTTATATCTTTGTTGGAAGCTTCTAGTACTACAACTGAATCTTTACTGAGCCTGGGGTATTCATGTAATGATGCTTTAGTGGCTAGGTGAAGATCCTCAGAAACACCTTCATATACTGGAGGAAAATTTAATAAACCTAGGATCGCACATTCCTTGTCATTCCCTTTCGAGCCAAAAGGAATTAGAGGTGGTTCTGCACCTCCACGAGTTTGATCTATTGCAGGATAAATAGAGCCATTATTATTTTTCTGCAGATCAATTTCTTCAGCTTGTTGATCTTCCTGTGCACTGCCTGTAACAGATTGAGTAACAACAAGTCAAACTTCAGAATAGGAATGATCTCTGCAACTTAAGATTTGTTAAAACAGCACTATGCATGCAAGGGATTTTCTGTCCTCAGCGGGTGTCAATCTTAATTTTCAGATTCAACCATGTTCGACAAGATAGGGAGGGAAATTTCCAAGGCATCTTTTAATGCATCTGTTATAAAAAATTAGGACTTGGACTACAGGAAAAGTACAAAGTAAAGATCGAAGTCCTTGAACTAGGCATACTGAAATTTTTTTGGGAATGAAAAATGAAACACATGGTTCAAACTAGATTGATGATGTAAATAGCTCATGGTTCAATTAATACAAGCACGCATGATGTATGTGTGCATCTGCATCATTTGCAAAATTAATGGACAAATTTTATGGAGTTTAATTCATACCAAAGGAACCCACCTGGTAAAATAATTTTAGCTCCATTATAAATAAGATTCAAATGATATGCAACTGGGGTGACCAAGAATATGTCAAGATTCAATGCTACATAGATTCTGAACTTGAAATAGGAATAGTTCGATACAATATATAAAGCACAAATGTCCAGGTATATATAAAGCACAACACACCTAAATAAGTGTTACCAATAGATTGAGAACATGCTGCAACATCCACATATGGCGATTGGCATTCTTTCAAATGAGAAATTTGAAAAGGAGAAGGTATTGAAGACACATATGCTCCATTAATAGATGAATCCGGCCCATGGATATTTCCAGGTTCCCCAACCAGATCAACTACATATTCCCTGTTAAAATATAATAAGCATATATCAAGGAATCTGAGGAAACATGAAACAAATCTCAGGTTCTTGATAATCTGATCTGAAGTCTACAACAATTAACTGAATGTTATACAATCTCAATAAATCATCAGTAGCATGACAAAATTCTAACACGGGCAATCTATACCAAAAGGTGCAATGATACAATTCATACAACTTAACAATCCATAAATTTGTAAAAGATTTTGCAGCGATCCACTATGATTATCGTTAAAGTATAAGCAAGTGGGCAGAGACATATTTTGTTTAGCATAACTATCAAAACTCAGAACAACGAAGCAAAACACGACCATTGAGCTAACCTTGAGAGCTGTCTGTCATCTTTAATCTTGACAAGGCAAGACGATCTATGATCTGAAGCACAGTACCGACAACCTCGAGCAATTCGACATGGCAAACCTATGTAATCCGCCAATCTCTGCATCCGCAAAACCAAAATAAAATCAAATTACTTCAAATAAGTAAATAACTAATCTGAGATTACGAAAACCAATAGATCAGCAACACTAACACACCGTCTCCTCTTAACGCATTCATAAGATATACAAATAAATAAGGAAGTAAGAAACATGTTCTTCACCTTGAAGAGAATCGCGCGATGCCTACAGAGTCCACTAGATAAGCTACCAACAGGAAGCACAACACATTGGTGAAAGTTCCTCAAACTCTTACTCACCAACTTCCACCTCTTGTGTAGATCTCCTTGCTCCACCGGGAATGTACCCCTTCACACACAAACACACAAAATTCAACACCAAATGAACTAGATAAAATAAACAAACACTAATATCCAAAGAAGGACGTAAAAAAAAAGTAACAAGTATGAAGTATCATATTCTTATCTTAGTATCTTACCCCAAGCATATGGCAACGAGTTTTCCGAGCTTCTCCACCAGCACCAACGCGTTCTCCGAAGCAGAATACAACTCTTGAGCTTTATCCTGAAGCTCCTTAAGCCGATAATCCTCGTGCAGATCGAAAAGAACCACCTCTATGGAAGTGTCGCTGGGTTCAACCGCCTTAAGCGCCATCAGAGTCGGTAACCGCTTCCCTTCTTCCTCCACATCGTTGCACATCACCCACAGGTAAGGATTCATCCCCAATATGTTGTAAAAACCATCCGATATCTTATCCGTGTACGATAAGCACCCACTCATCTGGAAAAAAAAGAAGCCAAGCACAAAATTACTAATTGGTAAACCACAAATATAGCAAGTGTCGTTTTGCTTCGTTTTGTTTTGTTTAGTTGTTATTATTACCCATAGACGATACGAAACGGATTCAGCATCCCAGGTTTCGGTGCCAGCGTCGAGAGCGAGAACCGGTTCGGACCCGAGGCTTGCCAAGCAAGATAGCCTCTTCGTAAACGCGAGTTGCAGGTAGTAGCTTTCTTTGTACTTCTGCGCTGTGTTGCGTTTTTCTTTTTCTTCCTCTTCTTGCTGTTTCTTCGTTGCGTCTTCTTCGGCGAAGACTTGATGAAACGACGACGTTTCGTCTTTGGTGACGTCGCTGGAGAATGTGGCGGTGCCGTCCAGCGTGAACAAGCTTCCAGCGTAGCTGCTCCCGCTGGACAGCCGCGGCAGCGAAACCTGCCGGTCGAAGCTCCGATAGACGGCATCCTTCACAGCCTGCGCCGCCGCCTCCGGCGGCGGCGGAAGCAGAAGCTCGCGTTCATCCTCCTCCTCCTCCTCCTTCTCCTCTTTCTCCTCCTCGTTCGGATAAGGTTTGAAATGGTGATGACTAGGTCGGTTGCGATCCTTCTTTTTATCGATCAACCAGTCGCAGAAGGCGGCGATTTGCTTCTGCTTGGTTCGGAACTTGTTGCCGCCGGTGAACAAATCGGAGACGGCGTTTTGCTTAGTGGACGAGAAAACGACGTCGTTTTTCTCATCATGTGTGTGATTCTGACTCTGTGGTGGTGCTGTTTGCTTTTTCTGCGCGTCGCTTTCGAAGGCGGAAAAAGTCGTAGTATCGGGTGATTTGATGGAGTTGACGATTTTCCTCTTCTCGTGATCTAATCTCTGCTTCGAAGATTCATCCAATCCTCTTTCCGGAAACTGCCTCGGGAAAAAGTAAGTCGCTCTGTGAGGCATTTTTTTTTTTTTTTTTAAAAATCTTACTGTTCCTTCACTCAAAAACCGTGATCTTAACCACCTCTTTTTTTTCAACCACCAACCCACACGAACCTACACCTGCAGGCACAGACGTTGGTGATGCACGCTCGCACGTGCAAAGAAGAACCACCACTGTTCTCCGTCTTCGTCGCCGTGTCGAGTCTTTCTTTCTTCCTCAACCTAAAAACTCAAACAATACTATTAACCGCCATAGAGTTTCGTTTCGTTTCTTCTATATTGCACTGTAGTACTACCGAGAGTTGCGGTTTGAATGAGCGAGACTCCGTTCAAATCTGGCATGTGCGTCCAAACTCGATGACGATCGATTTTGACCCCTCGCGGAACCGTGGAGGCAGCGTGAGTTTGTAGAACTATTATTTTAATAATAATAAGCTTAAGAAGAAGCTAACTAGCTAAGCCCACTGAATTTAGTTTCGAAGGCGGTGGAAAGTGTTAGAGAGAGTGAGTATGTGTGTGTGTGTGTGAGATTTGGTGCAAGGTATGTGATTGTATGGTTGGTTCTGTTGTGACGACGTTGTAATGTATTTTATGCAGAAGAAAATAAAGTGTTGCCATGCTAGTTGGAGGGATCATGGAATGCTGCAAACGGATGGGGAATCCAAAAAGTGTGAAGTCAGTGCTAACGTACGCTTCAAGATGTAGAGCGCACCCTTCGTCTTGTTGTGACACGTAAATCTGTGGCCAATGGGTTCGTGACACATAAACTAGAGCCACCAAGTGCGCACCTTCGCGCAAGGTATTGCAGTCAGAAGCCGCGGCTTTTTTTTTTTAAAGCACAGAATATTGCATGACCTTACTTCCCCTATAATTATCCTTAGATTTTATATAGTAAAAAAATTAACGATATTATTTTATTTTTAAATAATAAATATATAAAGCAATAATTATTTTAAAAGCTTAAGTACAACAACTTATACACAATTATTTATGGATTCATAAAATTGAGTAATGCATAAATTATTCTAATTTAATTCATTAAATGTATAGTTCAATTTTTTATTTGATTAAATAAAAAAATCAATTTAAATCATACTTATTAAATAAGATATTAAGTCAAACTAAAATGACATTAATAATTTATTAATAGTTTTATATGTGTGTAATACACAAAGTGCTAAAGTTAATATATGGTTTTTGGAGAAGAAAGTTAATATGGTTTTAGTTATTTTGTCTTATATTTATTATTTATTAGCTTTAATCTTTAAGGGTTATATTTTAGATAGGATGAAGCATCAATTTATTCCAAAAATAATTTAAAAAAATTATGTATCTTTTATTAATATTCTACCATTTTCCATAATCAAAATTAATTTCAATGTTAATTTTTAAGTCATATTTATTAATATGATTAATAAAAATGCAAATGTTACATTAATATTTTTACTGAAATTACATTAATAATTTTTAAAAGTGTTTTAAAGTGAAATTTAATATAAAATAATCAAGCCATTTAAATTTATTTTGTTTAAATAAATGAATCATACTTAGATAGTCAAAATTTTCTCAATATAAACATAAATACTTTAAGGGTTTAATTTGATTTAATTAATTGCAGTTTTTTTTACCTATTTATATTTAAATGATATAAACATGTGAAACAAAGTTGTGTGTGGTTTAAATTAATAATTATAGAAAGTTATATGTCACATGATTGTAAATATCATATTTTTATTATTTTTATCATGCTTTTTTATACATATTTAAAATGTAAATAAAATTTTCATAATTATTGATAAACTAGAAAGTTCTATTAAATGGTTCTCAATTAATATTTTCCTTCTGTCTCCTAAAAGAAAGTCCTTATGTAGAAAGTAAAAGAGAAATTAAAAACAGAAAATAGTCACGCAGCTCGAGTCAAGGGATATATTCTGTACCAAAAAAATAAGCATAGAGTTATTAAAAGCATATATAAAATATTATGTTGTAATAAAATTTTAACAAATAATAGTCACGCAGCTCGAGTTGTACCAAAAAGATAAAAATAAAAACAAGGGATATACTCACTTGTGTATTATGCAATGACGATAATGTCTTCTACGGTTTTTTTTTTTTTTTTTCTGGGTCATACCACAAATTACACCAATTCACTGTATGATTTTCGTTGTGGTATGATTCTCGTTGTCCCATATATATCCATTATGTTATCGAATAATTGAAGAGAATAAAAAAATAAGAAATATATATAGACATAAGTTACATTTAATAAAATTAAATGAAAAGTTAATTAATAATTTAAAATTAAAAAATTAATTTATTAAACTGATACTGTTTGTTAAAATTAATTATTAAAGTAATTTAAATGTGTAAAATGATAAAAAATAAGAAAATTATAATTTATTTAAAAATAAAAAATATATCCAATAAATAAATTAGAAACTAAAAAATAAAATTTTAAAATATTATTTTAAGTAATCTTTTAAAAATATTAAAAATATAAAAAAATCATTTATCGAATAATTAAATAAAAATTTTAAGTAATAAAAAATATAAATTTATTAAAACATCTTATCAAATATTATTATAATATAAAATAAATATAAAATATATAAAATTATCAGTGATTCACATATTATTATTTTTTTAAATTTCGGTTAACTTTTATTCAACATTATTTTCGGTACACTAATAACGGCATGTGACGAGTCTGATCACTTTTGGGGAGCTATGACTATGAGTCTACGACTGTGATATTGATTGTTGGGTTGGATCAATGTATCGTGTGTCTATGTGCTGTAAAGGCTCCTTAGGTTACTATTTTCGACTTTAAATTTTTATTGATTTTCTTCTTTCAAGTCCTTTATTCACTTGGTTTGCGTGAACCCATCCACTTAATCTAATTGTTTTCTGGTTAAACAACTATACTTGCTCGTGCTTAGATTTTCTTTCCCTTTCTGTACAGTTTGTTGCATTGTTGTCGTATCTTTGGGTTAAGTTTGACTGTTAAAATTAGAAACCCTGATCCGAACATGGTAATTTATTATAGAATAGAAAAATGTTGTATGGATCATTCCATATTATTTAATACACAGATTGAAAAGGTGAGAAAAATAAAATTAAAAATCTAATATGAAGTGATAAGAAGAGAAACATAATAATAAATGTCAATCATATGTTTGTAAAATGTTTGTAAAATAAAGGTGTTTATCACTATTTTTTTTTTTTGTGTTTTTCTTCTTATTTATTCATTTTTCCTTTCATACATGTGTTATAAAAGTTGTTTATAGTCCACCTCAATATCTATCAGTTATTTTATATTGATTATATATGCAAGCTTTCATGAATATAAAATGATATCGGTATTAGAATTGGTTTTTCCATATATTTTTCTTTTGAAAATTTATGTTTGATACCATCAGGTATATATGTTGTAAGAAGGAATTATAAGAATATATTTTATTTTTATGAGATGGATGTACTATTACAAAAATCACTTTTAAAGATTTTTTTTTATGATTTTTCATAATCAATCCTTTTTGTACTTACTTTGGTGAAAGGTCAACACTTTAAAATATATATGTGGAGACTAGGTCTAAGGTGAATTATTGATGTATCCGAGATAAATAATTGGTATTAGTCTATATTCTTGAAGATTGTTGAATCTGGAGTTCTTAAAGTTTTTCTAAGTTTTTTTTTTTTAAGGGAAAGTTTTTCTAAGGTTAGTTAGTGCTCTAATATAAATGAGATGTTATGACAAAATGAGTGAGAACCTTTAATTGCAAAAGACACTTTGACAAGGAATATATTTTATAAAAAATACTTTATTAATAATATTTTTTAACAATTTAAATACTTTATTAATAATATTATTTTATAAAAAATAAAAGTATTTTTTTATAGTTTTACTTACTTTAATATAAGGAATGTATTGATCATCTTGTTCAATTTTCAGACAACGAACAAAAAAGATAAAAAAATTAAATTGAATAAAAGAGTAAAATATAACTTCAAATAAAATAGTAAGGATAAAATTAAGAAGAAGAAAAATTAATAAATTAGAAGTTAGCTTATTTTCAAAAGTTATTTGAAATAGTTTATCAAAATAAATTACTTAAACTGGTTTATAAAAATAAATTATTAAAATAAATTCGTATATAAACAAGCTTATTTTGATATAAAAAAAAGTTTGTAAATTAGTCCCAAAAAAAACTTATAACCTCTTTAATTTTTTTTTACCAAACATAACCTTGATTTAGTAGTAGAATAATTTTACTCTTTCATATTTTTCACAAGTGTAGGTAAATTTTCTTATTATCGATTTTGACCTCAATCTGAGTGTTTGAGTTTGGGAGAGTCATCATACATATGGTTTGGGATTATCCCAGTCTGTAATAAAATTATTTCAAATAAATTAACCTACAAATTTGAACATTAACAAATGGATTATGCTGAGATGTGAACATTAATTTGCAAAAGTATGGCAAAGCCTCTTGATTTATATTTACAAGTTTGTAGAGATTATCTATTGAAAAAAAAATCAGTACGTTATTGATGTATAAATTATGAATGTTATATACGTCATACTGATCATGCCAACCTAAAATGAAATCCAAAACTAAAATGGATACAGTCAACATCATACATGCCAAAAGAAATCTTGATCAACCGCGTGCCTTATGAAAAAAAATAATATGATAGCATGTGACCAAAGACTTGTGTCCAAATGCTTGGAATATGCTAAGCAACCGTGACATACTTTAACGTACAAAGTGAAAATTGCCCAATATTTTGCAATCAAAATTTCAACCAAATTGTTGGTGTGACCCATGATGAATCAATTGAACAATATTTTGCAACAAAAAACTAACTAAATCGCTGATGTGACCCAATATGAATCAATCAAGTTTTTCCTATCGTCTATATATTTGAGTTTTTCTTTTAAAGAACTCTATATATTTGAGTTGAGGACCAGGAATCAAATAACTTCAGCCATTTATAAATTATTTGGGTTTATTAATTTTTAAATGCTAACCGGAATCATTTATTTAGTTAAATAATTATAGCATAAGTCAAATTTAAATTTTATATATAGACTTTACATTAATAATATATAAATAGTTCGTACATATGACCTACATAAAGAGTTGGAATTTTAATTAATTATCTATCTCCAATGATTAAAACCCATACTTATTCAAAAAATGATTAAAAGTGACATTTTAAATAACTGACCATTAATGTATTTTTATCATAAAAATTTTCACTTTCTAATCTAAAGTTAAAATTTTCACATTTTAAAAGTCACATTTTAAATTATTTTTATGAATATAAAATTATATTTATATTTGTATTTATATTTATATTTCATTCATATTTTAATATAAATACACCTACTAAATATAAATTTAATACATTTAAAAAAATTGATTGAAACATATAGTTCCATCATACAAATGCACTTGAACGATTCAGGAATTTTATCGTGCTTGTAGCGAAAATAATATCTTAACGTATATACTTGTGTGTGTGTGTGTGTGTTTTTTACTGCATGTAATTGTATGCTTAAATATATATTTCATCATTTCAAATTATTATATTTTTAGAAAAATACTAATGACACTAATTATCATGATAAAGTGATTCTTTCAACCAAAGTATCCTTATTAAAAGAGTTTTTTTAGTGTCTTATTAAAAGAGTTAAGATATAAAATCAATTGACATAAAACTATTTTAGCTTAATTAATAATTTTGAATATATAATTATGTTAAATATTCAAAAATAGAATTCTATTACTAAGAGTGATCCTATTTAATTTGAGTGAGATAATCTCTATTAAAATATATATTGTGGTTATACTAATTAAAAAAGTGTTAAAGTATAGTTGTAAATTAATTTAGCATTTATGTGAGATGTAATAAATAATAATATTTTTGATAAACTAATATATTTTTAATTTTTTAAAGTGTGAAATATTTTTAAACGAGTTATGTTTATTAAAGTGAAATATAATTAGAAATGAAGGTATCCTAAAATAATATTATGCTTGATTAGTATTCCACCAAAAAAATATATGATTAATAGCTTGGTATGTAGAGTGAATCACCTCAATATATGTTTTCATAAATTGAAAATTAATAATATAATAACCTTGGGCAAAAAAAAAGAAGTTACTGTAGCAGTACTGTAGCCCACGCCTGAAGCGTGGGAATCCACGCCTGCAGCGTGGGAAGTGCTCCAGAAAGTGATTTTTGGTTGGAATCCCACGCCTGGGGCGTGGGAAGCCACGCCTGGAGCGTGGGAAGTGTTCCAGAAAGCCATTTTTGGCTGGAAACCCACGCCAGGAGCGTGGGAAACCATGCTGGAAGCGTGGGAGGCACGGAAGAGGCCTATAAAAGGCCATTTTACGCTATTTTTTGGGAGAATTCACTATTCTTCTCCTTCCTTGAGCTTGGACCGCCATTAATGAGTATAGGAGCTTCATATCTCCATCATAAACCCATAAAACACCTCCCTATCATCTATAAACTTGATTAGAACCCTTGAGAAGCCAAAATCCAGCCTTGTTGGTGAGAATTGAGAGAGAAACCCCTTTCCCTTGAGGTTTTATAGAAATTGAGCGTTGGAGAAGCAAGAAGTTGGTTTCAGGGAGACAGAGCTTGGGGACAAGACTTCTCCAACCTTTCTTTGTTGATTTGAGGTAAGAAACCTCTGTTTTAACCGTTTAATTTGAGAAATGGGGATTGGATGAATAGTAATCATATATTGATAGGGCTGGAATTAGGCTTAGGTTCTTTAGGGAGATGTAATCAGGAGGTTGTTCTGAGCCATATGGTATGTTGAAACTGAAATTGTGATGAAGTTTGAGTTTGGCTCTGGGAAGGGAGAAGTGTGTGTGAATGAGCTATGTTATGGCCTGAACTAGCTTCAGGACCTTTACAAAAGTTGTTCATAAGGCCAAATAATCGGTGAAAACATGGTCATATATGCGTTTTGGCTAGATGGAACTAATGTGGATTCTTGATTCTGGTATAGGTTTGAGTTGAACTGTACAGAGTTCTAAGGGGACTCTGAGACCTTGGTAATGCTGAGGTAGACCAATGAGGGTCCATGTATGGCCCAATGAGAGCTGGGCCAAGATAAACCTTAGGATAGCGGATTTTGAATTGATTGAGTGGAAGGTGTGTCCTTCCATGTAAACGGTTGAATACCGTTTCTGACTGTTTGACTCATGCCTACTGTAGGGCGTGAAGTGCAGCTTGCTGGTAGAGCTCACCACGAGACTAGGGGAGCTGATTCTGAACTGAGACCAGGTAAGCTCAGTGCTTTCAGGGAATGTTTCCCTACTTGTGTTTCACTATACCCAACATTGGGTGATAATTTGATTTGAATTGTACTCTGATGCCTATTATGTTATGATATAGATCATGTATTGAATATTGTGATGATGACTGGCAATTGCATACTAGCTAAACCCTGGGATGGGGTGATTACTTGATGAATCTTGTATGCATATGCATTTTGATGATGTGATAATATATATGTGTGTGTTGATTGCTGATGATATGGTTTGATGGTTGCTGGCAACTGAGTGCTAGCTCGGCCCTGAGATAGGGTATGTGCTTGTGTTGCTGCACTGAGATAATGCATGTTACTTGATTATGATGACGTTGAGGCATGAATTGATTGTGATTTGATTGTTGTAATCTACTGGCCAGTAGTGTGAGGTACTATGGACCCCAATGGGAATGTGCCCTTAAGTGGATGATCTCCCTTGGGATAATCCATAGGCGTCCATGTAAACCCTGATTAGATGTGCCTTTAAGTAGATGATCCTATTCAGGTATTGGGCGGCAAGTCCTGAGTAGATGTGCCTTTCAGTAGATGATCCTACTCGGGCCTGAGTCCTGAATAGATGTGCCCTTCAGTGGATGATCCTATCCAGGCTCAGTATGTGGCTGTTGTTGGCATATGATTTATTGATACTGCTATGAGTTTGCAGCTTATGTTATGATGGTTGAGAATTGAACAAATGCCAGTGTACTTGATGAGATTTTCTGTGATATGATATCTGTACAGTGATGTGTGTTTTGGGAAGTGAACCAGGGGGAAGGAAACCTCTGAAAACCCTGAGTTTACTGAGATGACTATCTCACCCCTGTTTGGGGCTATGTTGCAGGAGGTGATACAGGGTTAGCAGAAAGATCCCAAGGCAAGAGGCCTGAGCTGGGATAGCGTGAAGACAACCCTAGGTCTAGATGACTGAAGCTTATTAGCTTCCTTTTTGATTATTTTGGATGTATTTGGATACCCTGAGGGGTCCCTTGTAACACCCCGTGTATACCCGGCGTATTATCATTGTATAATCATCAGATTAGCGCTTAAACAAGTTAATAAAACCTTTTTAAGAAAACAAGTTTATCTTGCGGAAGCATAAAAACCAAACCATATTTCTTGATAACATTATGTATGGAATCACAACCCACATCAAGCATCAACACAAGCCCCTGCTTAACCAGATCAT
>PYAF01001420.1:1453953-1464780 GCA_007407185.1 Glycine tomentella
AAAGCATAATATAAGACAGAGGAAGGATTTGAAAAATGTTTTGAGTAAAATAAATTAAAGTTTTTTTTGAGAAGTAAAATAAAGTTTACTAGCTTTGAAGTTGGAATGGCTCACGTTTTAGCAGTAGTAGCTTATACTCATATATAAATATATATATATATATATATATATATATATATCACTTATATATTAAGGAGTACATTGTTGTTGATAACGTGAATAAAATGTCTCACAATGAAAATGATTGTCCTTATCATCAATTGAATAAACTCATGTTGAATATTTTAAATTTGTATACACTCTATTTAGCTAAAGGACAATTTCTTTTCTTGTTAATAAACTATTGAGGGTATGAAATGATGATTACATTTCAAGTATATATGATTCCACGTGATCAGAGATGAGAGTCTCAACTATCCAAACAAAAAGCCTCAAGTCACATTAAGTGTTTTGGAGCTACTTGATCTTGGGATCAAACTTCACGTATATATAAATATAATCACATAATATCAAAGCCCTTTAACTCGGTTTTCTTGTTACTTGCCATTTGTTTATGAAACCTAAAAGCACCAACCACGCAAATAAGCGAAGGCCACGATATATAACCAATAGCTAAGCTCGCTAGTTGTAGGGTTTTGCAACCACGGGCGAGAGATGCGTCTATGTTGGGAGAAAAAGTGGATATGATGAGCAGTAGGACCCATTATGGAGCCCAAAGCATATAAACTTAATTTAGTACTCCACCATTAGTTCATTGCATTCGCTTAATTAATTATTTAATAGTGCTGTTGTGTTGTCTAACCACTATTTGTTGGCTGAATGTTCTGCCTTAAACAATTCACCCACTATTAGATTTTTTTTTTAAAGATATGGACATATATGGTAAAGATTTCTTACATTGGCATTAGGTTCGATCAATAGAGTGTGCACTTATACTTATAGAGTTTATAGTGGAAAATGTTGATTTTAACACATTCTCATTTAATTATATGTATAATATTAAGTTTGTGAATTTTTATAATAATTATTATATTAAAATTTATATAAATAATGAATTTTATTAATTAATAGTATATTTTTTCTCTAATAATGCATAAAATTCAACTCTGAAACGGTTAAGAAGTCTCATATTGTTTGTCTTAGTTCTTGGGGTGCAGTTTATATATCCGTTAGACAACTTCACTTAGTACCAATTGATTTTAAATTGAAATCTAACATGAACCAACATGTATGAGTGAAACTAAATGATTATATGTAATGATTTGGACTCGTTGGGCTTATTTATATGGCTCCATTTTCAGCATAAAAAAATATGGCTCCATTTTAATTAGGATAATATTTTTTATATAACACTTTTTTTATTGATAAATATTAATTATTAATTGTTAACTTTTTTTTGTTAGAGGAGAAAATTAAACTTAGGATCTTTTTCTTCCTTCCTATCACCAAATCAATTTTATAACTCATCTTCCTACATGATAGTATATATATATAAATGATATCCGTGTATATATTGATTCCCTTGATTAGTCGATGCTGGTTGCTAAGAACTTTGAGTCATTATTTAGATTATTGTTGTACATTGCAATTAGTGTTAACAATGAGGCCCTGCTTACTTATTTCATATATAGCCTTAAGCTCAATCATATTCAAAGAGGTGGTGACCTACCATCAGATTTTAAAGAGATTATTTCAATTTAATCAAAGGTCAAGTTTGAATCCTGAATATACAATTGTATTAAACATTTGAAGAATTTTTTTTATCTTTCATAATAATTCTACTTGATTCTATCCGACTTAAATAAAATTGTATCTAATAACAACAGTGACTTAGAACAAAAAGAAAGGTGGTGACCTAATAATTATTGGGTATAGCTCATACTGTGCCGTCAGCAATATGCACGGGACCCTGTACGGTTGTTGGTCTCGTATTTTATTATTTGTAATTTTGGTTTGCGCGCACGAATAGCCACTGTGCTTGGGATTTCAAAGCCTATATATTTCCTTGTAATCTGAGTGCAATTGTACGAGGGTGTAAGAGAATATATTGAAAAGCTGGACGTAACTCACATTGGGTGAACCAAGGTAACCTCTGTATGTTGTTTTCTTCTTCCTTTTTTCTCTCTTCTCGATTGTTGTATGATCGTCCGGTACCCAATAATAATCACTTGGGGAAGTATTTACGTCTGACTTATGAATTTTTTTGAAAAACCTTATGCCTCTAGTTCTGCTTCTACAGTGCTCAAGAAGCCACAAACAAACATCTCCACTATGTTGAGTGTGTCCAAAACGGGGCCCAATGGACCAGATCAGATCCAAATTCTCTTAGATATATAGTAGCAGCTAGCTCCAATTATTTTTTGCAACCTCGAATTGCCAAATTTCTACTATTACGTGTTGAACTAGCATGCTAATTTTCAAGTGCCAGACATAGCGGCCAATTTCACCATGTGACTGTTAAAGGTGAAACAAAAAACTTGCACCTCTTTTATTCATGGCCATATTTTATTTCTACTTCTTGTACTGGTGTTGACCTAATTTTGGGACCTTAAGGCCTAGCTTGCTATTTGGTAATATGCAAGAACGAAATTGGATCCTTTAGAATTTGGAATATAACTGCAGTTCGTACAATTATAATCCAACTGGTGTGTATGTTTTGAAATACAAAACCATGCTTCATTTTAACGGATAAAGAAACATTTTTTAAGGGTGCAGATTTGTGCAGTTAAAAAATTTGAATTGTAGAGAAACTTGATCCGTGTAAGAACTATTGCGAATTTGCGATTCTGATTTAATTTCGTTGTGAATTGTGATCCTTTACATGCATTACGGGAAAAGTGGCTGATGTAGTCGCAATTACAGTCACAATGTGATTGCGATGTGTTGAAAACGTGTTAAGCTAGAACCAAATAGCGAAGGCGGTTAAAAGGAATGATGAGTTAGCAGAAGGTGTCAAATGCAAGGAAGTTGCTATGTTGTGGGCAAAGGAGCAACGGATCAAAATAACGAAGTCAAGTTGTATCTGCAACATTCATTTGAAATACTTTCTCGCCTCATCTTGGAACTTCTTCTACTTATATTGAGAGCTTGTAACTAGATCATAACTATATTCCATTCTCTCTCCATAATAACATAAGTTTTTCTATGTGTATTTAGTTTTAAATTTTCACATGTTTAATTTCAGATATTGAGTTTATAATTGATTTTGAGTAGAAATAACTTTAAATAATTTTTATGTTATAAAAAAAATTATACTTAGTTTTACTTTTAATTTAATTTTATAATAAAATATCAAAATATAAATCATATTATTTTAAAATCAATTTTATTCAAAATTAATTTTCTCATCTATCTTGCACTCGATAACCTACTAAACCGGTATTGAATTCACCACCACACACGTATACGTACTAAATGTGTCTTATTTAGTAATTGGAGACAAACCCCACATATACTAAATGTTAGATTAACTTTAAAGTAAGTCTTGTATAAAAGCTGACGAATTGCATGTCTATATCATGAATCGTGCATGTAGCCACACCTGTAGGTAAATTACCTAACAGAAACTAGTATGAGGAAGCAAGTCAAGTGGCGAATGATAGCTGTAGGGAGTATAAGAACAGTTGCTTCTTTCTGTACTGAAGGTGATAAAATTATACCAGAAAAAATGTGAAGGATCAATTAAGACACTAAGAAGACATTAGACAGGCATAAGGCGAGGGATTATTATTAGTGGAATTAGTTGTTATGGTGTATCATTCTTCATGCTCATGCTATGCAGTTTTTATATATGCTGGAGGCCTGGAGCTCGACTTGTAGAGGATGCATGGAAAACAACAATTTCAGATATTTTCCGTGTAAGTTACTCAACTTCCAAATCAAATTTTCCATCACTTTCTTTCTTATTTCTTATTGTCATAGCTTTTTTTTTTTTTATGGTAAATATTAATTTGTTAATTTTGTTAAAAATATGAATAGGAAGAATTCAAATCCGTAATCTTTTTTTCTCCTTCTTTCTCCTTTCATACTTTTCCAATTACTAAACCAACCTTATATTTTTTTTCATTGTCATAGTTATTGCTGAGCTATTATTCATTAAGGTATATAGGGTGGCCCTGTGCACAAGGTTTCACTTTTTTTCTTGTATTAATGATATTGATTCCTGATTTCACGGTCTTTTTTGCTCTCAGCATGGCAGCTATGGGAATCTCTCAATCTGGCACTTTATCCCTGATTCAGCTAATTCAAAATGTTATGAAGCTTCTGTATTTGCTATTCTTGATTGAAAGTCACAAATAGACCCAAGGGATGACTCTGGATTGATATTGGAAAAAGTCAAGGGAGAGATAGAGTTTAATCATGTCAGTTTCAAGAGTATTATACCGGACCCGATGTTCAAATATTCAGAGATCTTTGCTTGACCATTCATATATATATATATATATATATATATATATATATATATATATATTTATTGGCAATGTAACTTTCTAATTTGTGCATCTTGTGTCTTACAGGGTGTAGATAGACTACCCTAATAATCCAATATGCTAATAATCATGTGTGTTGTACTTATTTAGGGAGAGATCAATATTTTCTCATGATCAATTATATATATTTCACAGTTTCACAGCTGAAAAGAAAGTTAAGTGTAAAACTTTTGATTTGTGATAAACAAAATAAAAAAAAATTCAACTACTAAAATTATTGTATATAAAAAAGTTTTCTAAAACATATAGAATATTTTAAATTAGTAATTTTGTAAATAAGTTTACTTTAATTTTATTTATTCTTAACTTTATCTCAATTCATTTTTTTATCTCGCACTAATACTAAATTATTATTTTATAATTAGTACTCCCTTCATCCTTTTCTATAAGATTTTTTTTACAAAATTGTCTGTTTTTTTATATAAGACACTTTTTCTGATTATTAGTTGTATTAATATTTAAATAATTAAGAAATTTTTAGGCAAAAAAATAGTTTTCATACCACAATTCTGTCTGGGTTTGAACAAAAGAAAAATGGAAAACATATATATATATATATATATAAGAAAAGAAAAAGAGAAAAATGAAAATGAAAGAAAAAATTATTATTTAAAAAAGAAAACAAAAAAAAGGAGAAAAAGAAATGATGAAATGGAAAGAATAAAAAAAAGGAAAAAAATATTAAAACATAAAAAAAGAAAAAAAATGGAAAGGAAATGTAATAAAAAAAATGGAAAAGAAAATGATGATACTGAGAATAGAAAAAAGGGGGAAAATATATAAAACGGGAATGAAAAAAATTAAACGGAAAAAAGAAGAAAAAAAAGGAAAGAAAGATAATGAAAAAAGTAAAAAAAAAATAAGGGAAAGAAAGATAATGAAAAGAAAAAAAAAAGGAAAGGAAGAAAATAAGAAAAAAAGGAAAGTAAAAAACAATAACAATAAAGAGGGAAAGAATAAGGAGGGCAGAAGGAGAAAAAATACTATAAAAAGGAAAAATCTGAACACAAAAAAAAACACATGGATGAGAAAAGGGAGACACAAATTCCAAGAAAACAAAAGAAGTTAATAAAGTTGTGTCACTTGATAATGTAGTCACAGAAAGAGGATGGGTTTCCAGGTATCCCTCGTTCTTTTCTTCTTCCATCTTTTCCCCTTTTCTAGTTGATGTTATTTTTCTAAAATAAAACAAATTGCTATTTGCATCCTTATCTTTTACACATCCACCCCTTCCATTTTGGACCTAGCTCATTTTTGTTAAACATGAGAAAAATAAAAACAAAAACTACTATTTATGCATCTATCTTTTATACATACACCTATTACCTTTTGGGCTTGGTCACTTCTATTTCCATCCACATTTTCACACATACACTCTCATACCTTTTGGGCTTTGAATTAAATAAATACTGATAGTCAAGGTCTAATGCCTTAACATCTCTTTCAAAAAAGATAAAATCAACCCAACACACAAGTTATTTTCTACCTAAGAATTACGTAAGTCTGATTTTCTCATTTCACTTGGGATACATAAGATCGAGGACAAATCCCTTGTAGACCTAAAAAACTAAAAAAAAATTATAAAATCTTTTCTTTTCTAAAAATAAAAATTTGATTTCTTTTTCTGAATAAACAAAAATAAAAAATATATAATTCATGTTCTTAAGGGAAGATAAATAATTAAAAAGTCACTTTATTTTTAACGCACTCGATTAAAGATTGTCCTCTTCATGACGGACGCGTGGGGTGCTAGCTAACACCTTTCTCGTGCGTAAATGACTTCCGAACTCTTTTTCTCTCAAATCATAGACCATTCTTTTTCTTTTGATTTTTTTTTACGTTTTCCTTAAATAAACGTTAGTGGCTACTCCCACAAGTTTTTCTTTTTAGGAAGACTCTTTATCTTCTTTTTTTATCGTTGTTTCGTCGTGATCAGATACATTGCGAAAGTAGTAAATACTGGAAAATAATGAGATAAACTCTTTCTCTCTATTATTTGCATCTGAGAAGATGAGTAGCAATAAAGTGGAGAGAGATTATTAATTTTTAAAAAATGATAAATAATTTTGAAAGAATATTATAAATTATTGACAAATTTAATATCATTAACTAAATCAATCGGATTTATTAAAGGATGTAAATTATTTAAAAGAGTTTTATAAAAAAAGAGTTTTATAAAAAAAGATGGAGGATGTTCTTTTTTTAAGATCAAGAGATGTGCTTAGTCAAATTGAAAATTACAATCCCAACTAGATTGACATTACAACTTTCAATAGTCATAATCAGTCACACTCCAATATATTATGTAAAAGAATCATAGGGACATATACCAAATTTCATGTACAATCATTTAAACATAAAAAAAGGAATATCATATCTACACAAAAAGAAGAAAAATAGTCCCACCAAACTAATCCATTATTGTCGCTATTGCCATATAAGATAAATTTATCTACACAAAAATTAATATCACTATAAATATAAGAAAATCTAAAAGACATAATGTGAATAAATTCTAAGCCACTTATTTCTAAGTTTCCGAAGAATCAATTTTGGCGACATAAAAGCTTTAATAGCAAGTACATATATAGTCACATTCAATCCAAAACTTCCTCCACCTTCTCGCAAAAGCAGTCTCAATATATAGACTCCAACCAATCCATCGTGGAGAGCAAAAGACTTGTCCAACTTAAAAGAGAAACAATCCAAGCACGGAGTATTTCTTAGTTATGATATAAAAACTTTCATTTTATAATACATTTTAAGTGTAATCACCTTGTAAATATTTTTATTATTAAGTTTAGAGTTGCTTAAATTAATATTTTTATTGAGTTTAAAATGTTACTCTGCCTCAGTTTCATTTTCCATATTAATATTGATAAAATCTGAATGTCAAAGGAATCTTAAACTTTCATTAAATTGCCTTGTCTTGCTTGCTGATATGTTCCTAACACATGATATTTTCAAGCTCAATTAGGTCATTAAATACATAAAAATCATGATAAAAACTTCCAATTGGTGTGAATGTGACAAATTTACCTCAAAGATATTTTGGTCCATTTGAAATGATTAGCAGGTGAATTTGTGTAAAAGAGCTGCAAAGAAGAAGGAGAGAAGTTGTGGCACGATCCGCGCCACCTACCGCACGACCAGCGCCAGCTGGGAACAATGGTGCTATCAGCGTGAAGACCCGAGCTATCTGCGCGGGCATTGCTCTAGAAATGGCATCTCCA
Source organism: Glycine tomentella (assembly GCA_007407185.1). Taxonomy (NCBI): domain Eukaryota; kingdom Viridiplantae; phylum Streptophyta; class Magnoliopsida; order Fabales; family Fabaceae; genus Glycine; species Glycine tomentella. Next base: position 1,461,677 of record PYAF01001420.1, read on the forward strand.
CGGGTTTCTGGCGCGATCCGCGCCATGTGCCACGCCATCAGTGCAGTAATCACCATTTGGCGCCATCCGCGTGAAGACCCACGCGACCCGCGTGGTTGCTGCTCTGGAAATTGCATTTCCTCTGGTTTTTGGCGCGATCTGTGCCAATTCCAGCGCGAGCAGCGCCAGAAGAAGAAGCAGTTGAAGAATGAAGTTGGCGCGATCAACGCCACTTTCCACGCGGTCAACGCCAGAGCCAAAATCTCGCACTATCAACGCCGTATTTCGTGCGATCCCCGCTGGAGCTTGATTCTGCAGATTTACAAAGCTGTCAAAGGCTAAACTTGAGATTTCACTCCCCCAAGTATAAATAGCCAAGCCCACTTCTGGTTTAGGGACTTTTGGAATGAAAAATCACTAAAGGAAGAGAAAAGAGAGCTTGGAAGCTGATTCAAGGGCTTGGGGTGTGAGTGAAAGTGGGCTATTCCCTCTTCTTCTCCTCTCCTAGCTTGCATTTCAGCTGAGCATGCTTCTTTTTGTTGTGCCAAGGCCATCCATGACTAGGTTTGGGCTAGTTTTATTTTGTAGTTAGGGCCAAACACTTAATGTAACTCCATTTGGATTGGATTGAATACTATTATTCATTTATGCCAAGTTATTTCACTTTACTTGCTTGAATGTATGCTTATATCTTGCTAGAACTGATCAACCTAGTTGGGTGTTGAAAGCTAGGGTTACAATAGGAATATTGAGATTCTATGCTTGGGCTTAGGTAAAGTGACAAGCTTTACATTGTCTAGGGATGAAGATGTATGTTTGCAATTCTTCTTAATGCATCATTTAATGCTTAACCTAATTAATGTTACTAAGGAATTAGGGCACTTAAGTAGGGTAAAGGGTTAATGTCACTAAGGGATTAAGGCTTAACTACTATTGAATGAGGATGCATGAATTGAATAACTGGTGTAGGTGAATGTAGTAAACAATCCATGTAAGAATGTTGGGAGCATTGAGTGTGGGTCGCCTTAGCTACATTAATTCACGTATTGGTACAATCTTAATCACTTGTTTATAATACTTCATGTTAATAGTTAGCTTTAAATTACTTCGTACACACACAACAACAACACTTTATCAAAATCATTTGTTCTCCAACCTATTGATATAGTTTATAATTTAATTGGTCCAACAATCCTCGTGGGACGATATCTTTCTTTATCACTTTATTACTTGTACGACCGGTACACTTGTCGAGTGCGCAACACTTGCATGTCTTTATTTTCCTTTTAAAATCAAAACCCTTAAATTAATCTCACAGCTCATACTATAGCTGGAGACGATCCAGATCCAACACTCCCACACTGGTGCAACTCTTTCAAAAGAAAAGTGAAATATATATCCTTTCGTCATTAATCGTCTTGCTTTCAGTGTTCTCTTGCTTCTTTAGTCAGTGTTGGTTAATTTTCTTCATACTAGTACACCATTACCATCTATATTTCCATATTTCCTTAATTATAATTAGCATTTGGATTCTATTATTCATCACATTCAGTTGATTGCTTACTATTTGGAGTAGTGACAAGTAAAGACAATCACAACTTACGGTCATCCAATTCGAAGAACAGATCGATCAGGTTAATTTGTTTCCTTTGCATATTACAGCTTAAATTTTAACAAATTTCACTCATACAAAATGGAAAGATACCGTGCATGTTTGGATCTTTCAAGTTTCGACTGTCATGACTTTACAAATATTACAAATTTATCAAAGAATAATGCTGTATATTATAATTTATAAATTTAAGCCACAATTTGTAGAAATGCATTTAATCCAATAATGAGTTTTACATGGCAGCAGCTTCAAAACGTGGGGAATATTCAGAAAGGGGAAGAAAATGTGAGGTGGGACGTACAGATGCAAATCATATAAGGAGGAAAAAGAAACGAAAAAGTGGAGTACTTGCTGCTGTTGAAGAATAAGAGCTCATTGATTTTTTAGTAAATTTATCTCACACAAGGTAAGATCCTTATTACACCCTTCCTCATCTTCAATTATGTTTACAAGTCAAACTAAGTTTGTTATTTGGCATAATTAATTGGGCCATTTTGGATCATTTGTGATTAAAAAATAATTGAAGATTTGCATAGGCATTCATTAAAAAATCAACAAATTCTTCAACCTAATAATTTTCATGTGAAACTAATTATGTCCAAAGGGTTGATTAATTGCTTGCGGTGTTTTAATGGATCCATTTATGAAATAATTGAATTTTCTTTAGAACTAAGGGGAGGAAGGGATCAGATCTATATCTATAGTATATATACTTAAGGTTGAAGGAAAGGGTGTCTTCGGAAATAAAATTTACTAAAAGTCATGTGAGTTACACATGATCTGGACTGTCAACATTTTTAACAGTGTTAATTTGTGAGGGAGCAAAGTGTAAGGATTGTTCAACATTTAGGGAGGGTTTTGTAGGTGTTCAAAATAGAGAAGAAATGTATATAATTTCTTTAAACCACATAAAAATTTGCGTAACTTACTTTTTTTTTTTTAATAATTGCACATGCATTTTCAGCTAATCCCCAACATACTATTAGGATCCATGTCAGTTTTAGAAAGTTTTGATCATTGTATTTAACAATAATTAAATTTTCATTTTATTTTCTTAATTAAAAAAATTTAAAATCAACAAAAAAGAAATATATATATATATATATATATATATATATACTATTGCCTTTTGAATTTTCCTTTTTAAAACTATTATATAAAATTATATTAAACAATTAAAAGGAACTAATGTTATTTTTGCATTGATGACCTAACCTGGAAGTTTATTTTTTTTTTTTTATAATTGTTATGATAATTCTCAACTTAATTAATATTATTTGATCCCATGTAATATTATACTGTCATATAACATCTATATGTTTTTATAAACAACAATAATATTTAGAAATAATAATATGCATTATACTACTATAATTTGAATTTTTCTATATTAAAATATATTTAATAAACTATTTTAAAAATAATAAAAATGATGATGTTGTTTTTGCATTGACACTTAAGTTGGGATTTTTTTAAAATTGTTATTATAATTAAAAACTTAATTACTATTGTT
>PYAF01001420.1:1464880-1498297 GCA_007407185.1 Glycine tomentella
TTATTCGTATATTATATTATATTGTCATATAACATTTATATGTAATAAGCTATTATATTATATACTTTGTATTAGTTTCTTGATTATTTAACTAAATTACATGGAAAAATAACAGTAATAATTTGTTTTAAATAATTTTTGCAACTAATATTTGATTTCAATATTTTGATTCTAATCTAATTACTCTTTATATTTCAAATTATTCAAAATATTATTTATAAATCCAATTATTTTTTATGATTTATTTACCTGTAGTGCAAGGTGGAAATCTAATCATAAATTTAATAAACATCATTGTATATATATAAGGATATTTTTGACAAAATAATATAAATTTTTAATAAATTTAATGTTATTAACTATATTAATTAATTTTCTTAAAAAACATGAATAAGTTAAGAGTCTTATAGATGGAGAGGGAATATAAATGTCTCATGTGTGCTCCCTTCCTTATTAGTGATAGCAAAGTATCACATACAATGAGCAGTAACTCCATTGAAAGAATAAATCCAAATCTTCATACAAAACTATCGTACAGTAATTTTATTTATTGTATAAAAAATATTAAATGCTTTTAATATTTACATAAATATTAATCAATTAATTTTTATTTAATGCTTTCTTCGTAAAATATTAGAAATATTTGGTAGATAACTTGTAAAAAGACATACATTACTCTAGTGATTTAAAATTTGAAATAAATAGTAAGGGTTTTCAAATTGTCAAAATTACATTTTAATATTTTTAATTGTTACATTATCGATGACAAAGATAAAAAATAATTTTTTTTAATATATCAAGGATTTAACATAATTTATTTTATTAGAAATTCGAAATAAAATTTGATAATTTATTAGTAACTTAAAACATATTTTAACCTACAAATTATATATTTAGAAAAGTATTTATTATAAATTTTAGTTTTATAAAATAAACATTTGTCTAATATATTAGTCAGGAAGATTTTCCGCCCCCTTTCCGTCATTTGGGTTGATTTTATTATAATAAATGTACTTGTGATTTTTTTATTGATGAAATATCATTTATTTTTCTTAATTAGTTGTTGGGGGAAGCGATATAGTCGTAATATCACGAGAAAAAGCTTAAAGAATGGAGTCTGCTTTGTCCACAGTAGTGGAACGGGTGATGAATTTTGTGTTGGACCAAAGTGTTCGGCACGTACGTGGCTTACATTCTACTTTACGGGCAAAACGTTGATGAACTATACCATAATGTTAAGGATCTTGGACTTGAAAAAGAGAGGGTAGACCATCAACGTGATGAAGCCGAAAAAAATCTACACAGAACTGAAGGCACGGTTAAAGAATGGTTTCAGAAAGTGGATGAGTTTGAGACTATGGTGGAGAAGTTTAGGAATGACGAGGCTCACACGAAGACGCGAATGTCCAATGGTTTATTGCTTACTTGAGGAATAGGCATAGACTAGGCCGAGAAGCAATGGAAATGGCAGAAGATGTTATGTTATGAAGCTAATGGATGAATCCACGAAGTTCAACGAAGTCGCCTATCGCGAGAACGTGACATCTAAATATGCAACCTTGTCTAATGTTGGCTATGTTGAATTTGGTTCTAGAAAATCCACAATGGAGGACATAATGGCGAAACTTGAAGATTCCAATGTCGGAATGATTGGGCTGCATGGGCCAGGTGGTGTGGGAAAGAGCACTTTGATAAAAATTATAGCTATAGTATCTTTCTTGTATTTTATTGTTACTTTCTGGTTTAGTCATTAAAGGCTTATAAGTTCTTTTCTTTATATTTAGTAAAATTACAAGTTATTTTATGATATTTATTACGTCTACTTTAGTTAATAACAAAATTTACATTATTAACATTCATCAATATTTTTGGATTTTTCTTTTTAAATATTTTTTATTTAGAAATTACATTAATTTTCAATTAATGCATGTTACGTTAGGTAAATTAATTACTCAATGATGTTTTGGAAAAAAAGTTTTCAAATTTTTAAGTCTAATTAAACTGAAGTTTGTAAAAGCAACTCAAATCTTGTTTTTATAACACTAAATTTTCAGACAATTTCTTATGATCAATTCTAGGGTGGACCAGCTTGATAAGTGGTGCATTATGAGCCATGATTCCTAACCATAAAAGTAATCTTTGTATTGTAGGCAATCTCACACCAAATCTCCATCCCTGCCAGCAACCATCATTTGCGGTGACGAAGACGTTTTTTTAATTCAGCCACTGCACACCCATTCCCCACTCCCTCTCAGCAATTCTTGAATAAACCAGGTTGTATGAACCCCTACGCAATGTTCACCTTCTCCTTAACCTCGCACCTATCAAACCCAAGCATGACAGTTGCAGATTGATGGCGTTTCTTTCATCGTTGCCGCATCGTCGTTTTGCTGTCAAAGTTATTCTCCACCTCGACATCGCACCTCCACCACAAACCCAAACGCCATACTCCCTGATTAACGGTGTTTCTGTCTAAGGCAAATGGGTATGGATCTGAGTGACAAACAAGTTCTTCAATGAAGGAAGATTTGTCTCTATTGAACACGAACGTGAACGCGTCGTCGGAGCTCAGGATCCTAATGTGGTCTGTTCGACGCTTTCAAGGACCTCGACAAGGACTCCATCAACAAAAACTGAAAAGCGATTTTGGCTCCAACGACAAAGATCTGTTATGTCGTCAACGATGTGAAGGGTCCATCGCTACTGCTGTTGCGTACTCGGTAAGTGCACCGATCGCTCAAGTAATAAAGTGATAAGAGAGTTATCGTTGCCACGAGGATTGTTTGACCAATTAAATTATAAATTGAATCTATAGGTTGGATGACAAAAGGTATGAGAGAAATGTGTGTGGACAAAGTAAATGTAAAAGCTAAATATAAGCATAAAGTATATACACAAGATAGGTGATGGTTGTACCAAACGTAAGCTAATGTAGCTAGAGAACCCACACTCCATGCTCATGACATTCTTACATGGATCGTTTACTACATTCATCTATACTAGCTACTCAATCATGCATCCTCATTCAATAATAGTTAAGCCCTAATCCCTTAGTGACATTAACTCTTTAACCCTTTTCAACACCCTAATCTCTTAGTAGCATTTGTTAGGTTAAGCATTAAGTGATGCACTAGAAAGGATTGCAAGCCTACATCCCTATCCCTAGGTGATGTAAAACAAGTCACCACACTTGGTTCCAAGACTAGAATCCCAATATCCCTATTGTGAACCCTAGCTCTAAGCTCTTACCTAGATTGATCAGGTCTAAGAAAGAGATGAAGAAATTCAAGCAAAGTGTAATGAAATAACATAGCATAAAGGAATAATAACATTCAATCCATTCCAAATGAGATTTACATAGAGTATTTGCCTAACTACAAAAGAAACTAGCCAAACCTAGTCATGGAATGGCCTTGGTACAACAAAAAGAAGCATGATGCTGATATACAAGGAAGAAGAGGAAGGGAAGAGGGAAGAACCCTCTTCCCCTCACACCCAAACCCTAGAACCAACTCCCAAGCTTTCTTCTTCCTCCTTTGGTGAATATTTCGTCCAAAAGATCCTCTCCAATGCCGATGCTTCGGTTATTTATAGTGTAGCCCGTGAAATCTCTGTTTTGCCCTCATTATGCAGACTCTGCGACCTGTGGCGCTCCTGGCGCGGGCATGACGCTGATGGCGCCAACATCCAGAAGGAACGACGCTCTTGGCGGGGGTACGGCGCTGATGGTGCCAACATCCAGAAGGAACGATGCTCCTGGCGCCAACACGGCGCTGATGGCGCGGGCTGGAGAAGTGTGGCGCGGATGGCGCCATCCCAGCGCTGATGGCGCCATGGTCCAGAGAGGTTGGCGCTGGTGGCGCGGATTTGGCGCTGATGGCGCGGGACCTTCTGCTCTGCATAATTTCTTGCTAATTCACCTGCTAATCATCCAATCTTGACCAAAATACCTCATTGAAGCACATAAGTTATATTTTCACACCAATTGGAAGCTATTTATCAGATAAAACGATTCATGTAACAATCTAATTAAGCTTGAAAAGTATCATGTGCTAGGCACATATCAACTGCCATCTCTTAGTTGGTGGCCACAGTCAAAAGAAGAAGTCCACCGCTGATGAGAAAGTGATGAAGGCTTTTGGGAGAGAAGAGCGGTGATGGGCAAGGAGAAAGAAAGAGTGCACAAAGAAGTTGGAGAAGGAAGACATGACCAAGTTATTCTCTCGTTCTCTTTATCACTAGAGAAAAAGTGGAGGTGGTGAGGGGAAAACGCTGTAGCCAAGGTGATTTCCGACAACTGCAAATGGAGGTTGCTGGGAAGGGGTGAGGATTTGGTGTGAAATGGTCTACAATACTGAGATTAATCTAACAATTAAAAATCACGATTCAAAATGGACCATTTGTTAATATACTCATCATACTAATGACCTTTTTTTTTATATGCAAACATACTTTTGAAGGTAATCATCAAACAAGTCACAAAATTAAGTTTATTCTCTAAACTCAGTTTGGATCACCCCAAAAGAAAAATCATGCATAGCCCCAGATTGACAAATTTTTTTCAACATTTAGTTTTTTATATACAAAATTCAAATATAAAACTTCATTTTTTAAAAAAATTAAACTTGTTATCACTTAAATTTGGTTTGCATAGTAACTTACATTGAGACTTTAAATACTACATTACATTAAAAAATTGGAGGACGTAAAGAGAGTTTTTTTTTTTTTGTTTACAGTTAACGTAAATAGAGTTAAAATAGTAATGCAATATAGGATGAATAAACAAATAAAATAAACCAAGTTGCTTTTTGGTCAAAGATTGGCACATTAAAGTTGGTTATTAAACATCAAATCCCATGGGGCATGTGCCATGCTTATTGGGCCTGGAGTGGGCAAGCCTCGTAAATATCACCATCAACATGGTCACTTTTTAATTTTCCCTTTTCCTGAATCAAATTGCTGTCTTGTCCTTCTCCTTCCCTCAGCTCCTCTTCACTCCCTTTCATTCTCCCTCACACTCATCATTCTCAAAAAACACGCCCAAATTCTAATCAAATTAGGGTTAGGTTTCCAACTCCCCTCGAATTATCCCTGTAATGCAGTGCGATTCCCGGGTCCTACCATGGAGCCATCAGCAATGTACGGACACTCCCAGCCCCTGAACATGCCCTCGCAGATCGGCGCCGGCCAAAGCGACGACCGCTCCGGCAACGAGCCCGCCGTCGACGGCCACCACCACCACGTTCAGTACGAAACGCACGCGCTCGACGACGGTGGCGCCGGTGGCGCCGTGGTTGTCGAGGATGTTACGTCGGACGCGGTCTATGTCTCCGGCGGTGGAGGCCCCGAGGAGTCCAGCCAGCTTACGTTGTCGTTTCGTGGCCAAGTTTACGTCTTCGATGCCGTTACGCCTGATAAGGTATCGTTTCCCCCTTTTCAAATTTATTATTATTATTATTATTATTATTATTATTATTATTATTATTATTATTATTATTCAATTTCCTCTTATTTTTCGTTGATTCGGCGTTGCAATTGGATGAACACATTGAAGATAACGGGAATTATTTTTTTTGAAAGTGTTTAATCTGTGTTTGGCTTCACGTGACAGGTTCAAGCGGTGTTGTTACTGTTGGGTGGATGTGAACTATCTTCGGGTGGTTCACCATGTGTGGATCCTGGGGCTCAACAGAATCAAAGGGTATTTTCTGATAGTATAAGAATATAATATTAATGTTATTCACACGCACTTGCACTTGCATCACTTTACCATTTATTTATTAGTATCACCTGATACATGTTACTTTACCCCACCACCAGACATAATAAAGTGAGAGTTTGTAATATTTATATTCATCAATTGGAGTTAGGTAGTAAATACTAAATAGTAACTTTGATATTGAGTGATAATTAACTTAAAGCTATGTAGTGAGCATACCTATTTTTTTTTATCGGCAAATGTTAGTTTGTTAGTTTTGTTAGAAATGTCAGCAGGGGAATCTGAACTAGTGACCTCTCTCCCCTCCCTTCAACCTTCCCCAATCATTGGGCCAACCTTATATCTCCCGTGAACAGACCTAGGTAATACATACTTTCCCAACTTTAAGGCTTGCTAGCATTGGTTGACAAAGTCTGTTAATGTTTGGTAGCTGGTATTAGATGTATCATCAGGTGAATCATGATTATTATGGTAAAGCTACTTAGCCAATGACAAATTGATGTGGGTGGAAGTGGTTGTGAGTAGCATTATTCATGGTAGAACTTTATTAATGTTAAACTGTTGTGTGTTGAGTGGTATTTTCTAATTCTTTGGGTCTTGTTGCAGGGTTCAATGGAATTTCCTAAATGTAGTCTACCACAGCGAGCTGCCTCATTAGATAGGTTCAGGCAAAAGAGGAAAGAGCGATGCTTTGATAAAAAAGTGAGATATAGCGTACGGCAAGAAGTTGCGCTCAGGTTTGATAATTAGCATCTGTTATAGAAACTTATGGGGATCTTTACTTGTTGATTCTGGGGGAATCTCTAACCGACACTGTACTGAAGCCTGTCCTTTCTGGGTTGTGGAAGAACTGAATTTAATGTCTAATCTTGTTAAGCTTTGTTTACATATTAATGAAAATCAATGTCTAATAAACTTTTTAATCTCAAAGAATATAATTTAAACTTTGTTAAACACTTAAAATGTAATAATAAATAATGTGATTTTTTCTCTTCATGTTGTTGTTTTGAATATTACTATGAACATATTTGTTATTCTTGTAATTCACTCTTGTGGCATCCTAGGTTTTCTATTCATTACATAAATTCCTAAATCAACTCCATCATTCCTATTTTAAATCATTAAATGTGTACATTTTATGTTTTCATTTTCTATTTATTACCTTGAAATTATTTTCCTTTCAGAATTTCAAATTTTAGAAAGTGTAGTTGGTTGATGGGGGTAAAGAGGATTACTTTAGTACACCATTCTTTTCAAGGGTATTTGTGTTCACTGTTCAGGTTGATTGTCAATCATTTATTGTCTGTTTTGTTGTTGATTATATGGTTTTTGTCAATTAATTTTTAAATGATTATTGTGAAACCACTAACCAGCAATTGTCTGGTGATTCACTTTGGGTGTGGTACCCTTATGGGTACTAATACTTTCCCTTGGCTCATTGTTTTTATTATGATTATGAAGTTGTTTGTGTTTTCAATTTCCTGTTCCAGAAACAATGAAAATGACTACTAGTCTGATTTGTCCCTTTTTTAAAAATATTTCATAAGCATTTTCATTAAAAACTGAGCCGAACACATTTTGGAGCCTGTTTTCTATTTTTATTGAAAATGAAACAAGCTTTATATTTACAGCAAAAAATTTAAAAGCTACTTCATGGTGTCTCTTGTAAATGACTGATTTTCATGCAGAGATTTGAAATTTGGATGAAAGGTTTTTTTTAATCTTATGTTTGTAATGTTGCAAGACAAATATTACATAGTACAGTTAACAAGAAACTACGGCTAGGGCATTAATGTTCTCCACTGTAACAGCATCATCCATCAGTACATTGGAAATATTGGATAGATCATACATTAATAGTTTAAATCTGCTAGAGTGAAGGCTGAATAGTTCCTTGTGATTTGCTAGGTATATTGGTATGTATAGTTGCATGCATTGTTTCATCAAATGACTTGAATTCAAATTTAACATATATTAACTGTCTTAGTGTGAACTTTTCTTTTACTCTATATTGCTTCCGTTCCATATGTACCTAAAAGGAGTCTTTTCATAATCTCATTATTTTTTCAATGTTGTCTATGTTTCACTATTTTCTTGTTGCTCATCATTTTAGCTGTCATATTTTATTTGTGTCAGTGCCTATTTCTTACTTATTTGATGAATATATGTAGGATGCACCGTAACAAGGGTCAGTTTACTTCATCTAAGAAACAAGATGGAGCTAATAGTTATGGTACTGACCAAGATTCAGGACAGGATGATAGTCAATCAGAAATCTCGTGAGTTTTGTGTTGCATTTTCTTTTAGCCAAATGATTTGTTTCTTTCTGAAATTTTGTAACTTATTGTGAGTTTCTGGCGTTGCCTTTTTAGAATTTAGATGCCATCTATCCTAGCTTAGAGTTTATTTAATACAGTTTTATAGTATTTCACATTATTAGAGACTTGCATTATGAAGTTATTACTTGATGAAGCTAATTTCCCTTGGCTAGGAGGTCTCTAACTGGATGTTTTATCATCTCTTTTTTATTGCATGTTTCTATAGATGTACACATTGTGGCACTAGTTCAAAATCCACCCCAATGATGCGGCGAGGGCCATCTGGTCCAAGGTCACTTTGCAATGCTTGTGGGCTTTTTTGGGCAAATAGGGTATGTATTTTCATCAAATGGCTTTTGTTTTTGGGAAAATAATTATGTATGAGTTTTAATTCATTTTTTAGATGTATCTATTCCTATAACTAAATTTATATTTATGACTAATGAGTAATGACTAATATATACTTTCTCAATCATGGCCTGCTCTTTTGCCCCATTTGTATTGCAATTTGGAAGGAGTTGGTTTATAAAAAGCTACAATTTCAATTTTTTTTTTCTTGTTTCTGTGTATGCCGTAAGATTTTTAAAATCTATTTTAGCTTAAATGTCCATATTGGGGTGTTTAGTTTTATCTGCATAAAAGTATTTATGAGTTATGTCTGTTTGTTTTTTTATAGATGTTCTAATATGTACTGTGTCTACATGCACGAATGATCCAATAACCATGCTGGATACGACGTGAAATGCATATGACCTCAAGCTGTGCCTTTTGTGCTCTTGATTCTATTTCCTCTCCCAGCTGCATTATGGACTGGACAGTTTTTTTTGTGGGGGGGGGAGGGGGGAGGGATACATAATATCTAGAGTTTCACAAGAAAGTGAGGGAATCATGTATTGTGTGTGGTCTTTTCTGGCAGTATTTGTGAATACCAAATTCTTGGGAAGTCTTGTTGAAATTTCTTCTAAACTCATTTTGAACTGTTTTATATTAAAAGTCATGGGGGGTAATTTAATTTTTTCCCCTTTATCTTCAAGGTGTGTTATCTTGCGTAGAGGGAGGTGCAAATGAATTCAAATTTGCTCAATTGTGAATTTGCAATTTCTATTTTGCTGATTGCCGAGTTGTTAGTGTTCCACCTTTTGACAATGGTATTCTGCAGGGTGCTTTGAGAGACCTTTCTAAGAGAAATCAGGAACACTCTCTTCCACAAGTTGAACAGGTATGCTTTCATTTATTATCTTAATCAAAATGGTAATATGTGCATCTTTTTAACCTGTTTATTTTTTTTTTTTTTTGCACCTGATAACCAGGTTGATGGAGGTAATGTCTCAGACTGTCGGACCGCCACTGCCAACCCTGCACATAACAATCTTGCTGCTTTCTCAGAGCATGTTAATCCACCTTTGGTAGCTGATCGTAAGGTTTTCCAGTCTCAGAAAATGTTGGAGTAGTTGACTATGGCATAAGTAGGTCTATAGTTATTCCATTCAGATTGACCAATAGGAATGTACAGATATAACAATACTCCCATTATGGTTGGATCAGTGGCATTAACCATTGATCTCTGGATGTATCACCTGAAACTTAAATGATGACTTGGTGATGGTCTCACCCAATACCTTGAATTTAATTTTACATGTAGATTTTTTGTTCACTGGGTTTCTGTGGGTTGCCACAATTAGGACATGTGGCAACACAACGAGTCTTACAAATGCAAAGCAAAACCCAACAATTTCGATTCCTTAATTTTACAACAGTCTGAGGCTATATGCAATCTATAGGGTACATATGTCCGAACCGTAAACGATAGATATCATGGTTGTTAGAGAAGTTGATGCAAAATTAACGATGGGAAGACAGCCCTTGAAGTATTACTTTATATTACACAGGGTAATAAGTTACGCCCTGTTAGTCATGCTAGTTATTTGACAATATTTTGCTTCTACATTAATTTTCTTAATGGTTTAAATTATACGCATAATTTACGTAGTATTGTGCAGAAATACTTTCCATCAGACATATGGAGAGAAATGGAATTCAGTCCTACTTATGGTCGTTTGGTTTAGAGGATGAAAATTACTTATGGTTGTTTAGTTTAGAGGATGAAAATATAAATATAAATAAATAAAAAATGAATTAAAATAGAGTGCAAAAAGTAAATCTCACATAAAAAAATATAAAATTTCTCTCAAATTATTTTTGTCTTTCCTTTTCAACAAATCCTTGGTAATGTACAAGCTAAAGTTAAGTATCCAATCTTTATATTAACCGGGTCAGACGCCTTGTTATGTGGCGACAGTCTCATTTAGAAAAGAGTAAAATATATCTTATTAACTTTTTTGTCTCTATACAATAGGGTGTTTTTTATTTTAGTATTTTTTTAATCCTTTAATTTTTTTTTTTTTTTGTTTTGTTTTGATCGTCGAATAACAATATCAATTGATGGTGTAACAACAATGATATCATGGAGGAGTCTAACAGACAATCATATATAAATTTTATTTTTGATTTTCTAATTAACTAGGATGATGTATCAACTATTTTGAATAGATGAAGCTTTTTGTTAAATTATATGTGATTATCCTATCAAACTTCTTGATTATGTGTATATCAATGAATTCTCTATGTCATTGTTTGATGTTGTCATTTGACAAAAGGAACTAAATAAAAAACTCTTTAAAAGATTAAAATCAAAACAACAATCTTTAAAGGACTAAAATAAATTCTCTATTTTATATAGAGACCAACAGATTATTTAAGTCTATAAAATATATACTTTATATATAAAGTTGAAGGATATCGTAGGAGTATTTAAAATTATTCTTTAGGAAAAAGAGAATAAATTGCTCTAAGTTCCTTTTTTATTTTGCATTTTATTCAAAACTTTTAAAAAAATTATAATTTCACAAAAAGATATATAATTTTAATATAAATATGTTACACTTAAATTTACTTTTTTATAATATACAAAAGAACTGTTTGTCAATATTTGGTATAAAAATATTTCAGTGGATAAAAACGTCCGAAGGCAACTTAATCAATCCGTAGGTAATTGTTATAGAGAGAAAAAAAATGTTTAAAGGACAGAAGGATTATATTACTAATCCATTGATAAGTTCTTATTTGTTTTGGATTTCACCCTTATTTTCTCAAATATCATTTGGCCTAGTCCTTAGTGTGTGTAATTTATCTTGTGTTTAATCAACATGGTGTGTAACATAATTAATAAATAACATTGTCTTTTAAGCGAGTATGTTAATATAAAAATATCTTAAAAGAAGTCAATTTCTTAAGATAATATTACATTTTCAGAAATTAATCTTTTATTTCTAGTAGAAGGATACCTCGAATTACAAAAAAGATATGTCTTACATTTTGCATGGTGCTAGAGGTGGAAATGAATTGGACTGAGCCTAATCCTACCTAAGTCTAGCTTGACAGTGACATGTTTCATATTTTTATAGTCTAAATTTAGACTTGTTACCCACCACAAACGTATTTTTAGGTTTGAGTCCGATTTTTATAAAAACTCGTCAAGTTCGTTAGTTTATTTAAAGGTCTGTGTCATATTAAAAAGTAATATATTTTTAAACAAAACCAAAGATTGTTATTAAAATATAATAAGATAATTTTAAATTATAAGATATGAACAAAATTTGTCTACAAACATTACATATAACATATTATTAAAGTCTTTTAAGTCTCGTCAAAAGCAAAAAGTCTATATTTATTATACTACTCATTTATATTACATTAACTAAAATAATTCAAATTAGTTCGTCAATCTATTTAAAGGTCTATGTCATATTAAAAAGTAATATGTTTTTAAACAAGATCAAAGATTGTCCTTAAAATATAATCAGATAATTTTAAATTACAAGATATAAACAAAATTTGCCTACAAACATTACATATAACATATTACTAAAGTGTTTTAAGTCTCGTCAAAAGCAAAAAGTCTATATTTATTATACTACTCATTTATACTACATTAACTAAAATAATGCAAATTGTTAAACTACTAAAATAATTTTGTAATTTAAATAAAATAAAATAATATTATATATCATATTAATAATAATATTTTTATTTTAACATATTATTATTAAATAGGTCAATTCGTCAGGCTTAATAGACTTTTCTTAAGACATGTGATTTGACCTATTTAACTAAATAGACTTTTTAAAAAGTTTGAGTTTGACTTATTTATTAAATGAGTTGGATCATACCAGACCTTAAACGGACCGAATCATAAACTTTGGATGAACGACTTAACCTACTTTCACTCTATGCTGCATAACACTTTGTGGACTTCATTAATTGCATGTAGAACAAAAGGAGAAATAAAAAAAACAGAAAGGAAAAAAAACTAATTTCTTGCCTATTGTCTCCATTAGGCATTTCACTGGCATGTTTTTTTTTTTAATATTTTTTTCATTCATGAAAATCAAATATAATTCCCATATTTTTCTCAATCAATTGAGCTAGATTCCATTGATCATATATTTATCATTTTTAAAACTATATTGATAATTTAATCATGTTAAAATAATCATTACATTTGTGACATAAATATTATAACAGAATATTTTTTTGAAATACATTATGCATAAGTAAAAATATATGGCATGCACAATGTTATGGCAGC
This sequence comes from Glycine tomentella, assembly GCA_007407185.1. NCBI lineage: Eukaryota > Viridiplantae > Streptophyta > Magnoliopsida > Fabales > Fabaceae > Glycine > Glycine tomentella. Next base: position 1,477,566 of record PYAF01001420.1, read on the forward strand.
TATTCTGTACAAAAAAAATGTTATAGCAGCTATTCTGTACAAAAAAAAAAAAATGTTATAGCAGCTATACCGGTGTCCTGCACCAATTTTCTTCGGTTTTCTTGGAGCAAGACATATTTTTTGATATCAAACAGATTTTAAAACATTTAATTTATTAGTGCCCTTGCTTTTGCATATTTGTTTTTGTAACCTTGGCTAGCAAAAGGAGATGATAAGATTAATTTTGCAAATGGTTCATAAAAAAGATTAATTATATATCTGGCATTTAGTATCTACTGGTCTTATTTGTAACTTTTTATTATATATTCTAATATCTTTTGAAATTTAATGTTTGCACTGCATATTAAACAGAGATTGGTTTGGAAATTTGGAATTAATGGACTTCGGTATATTTTTCTCATTCAATTTTTGTGTGCTTCGAAAAGGGAATGATATATAACGTCACCTCATGCAAGGCACTAAGGACGTTGAAAGAAATAAATGCATGACGCGTACAAACACAATTATCAAAATAAATGAAAGAAGGACGAATTTTTGTTATGAATATTTTGAAGCCACGTAATGGATATTTATATATATATATATATTAATTAATTTTTAGTGTCTTTATATATATATATTAATTAATTTTTAGTGTCTTAAATTTTTGTTGATAATTTTGAATTTTTCATTAATTTTTCGTGAATATTTTAGTCCTTTTTAAAAAGATTGTCTATTTTTTTATCTTTATTTATTTTTACCGTTCAAAATTACTTTATATTTTATCTAATTTTAGTCTTTCATTTATTTTATATTTGAGACTAATTTTGATTAATAAAAATAAATGAGAAACTAAAAATAAACATAAAATTTTATAGAAACTAAAAATATAGAAAAAAAAATAATGAAAGAATCAAAATTGTCAATTTTCTTAAAAAAGATTAAAAATTAACCCTTATATCTATTTTAAAAATAAACAAGGAATCAGAATGGAAGGACGAGGTTTCATGTAACATTAGGTAGTGATATAGAGACAAACTTGAATATATCTCTCCTTCAAAAAAATTTGGAAGCTATTTAAGAAAGACTATAAGTATCAAGCTTGACTTAAAGAGGGGACACTCATTTTAAAATGAAAAAAAGATATTTTGACAAACTTGAATAGCATATCTCTCTTATTTTGATAATTACATTTGCCAATCTCTACTTATATATATATATATATATATATATATATATCTCACTAAATTGATTTACAGCAAGAGTTTAGAGTTACTCTTTATTCTTATTATTATTTTTAAATATAATAGTTATAATAATTAAGTAACTAATCTTAATCATTAAATATAAAAAATAAAAGTAACTATAACTTAAAATAAGTAGATCCCTCCGTTTATATATATATATATATATATATATATATATATATATATTGTATAACAAAAATTTTGAAAGCTACTTAAGGAAGACTATAAATATTAAGCTTGACTTAAAGATGGCACACTCATTTTAAAATCTAATTGGGCAATTCATTGTGAAAGAGTCAGTCTCATGCTTCCAAAATTTAAAATTTGTCTTTATCATATAGTGTTGGCATGGATTGTGATTGCAAGTCATGATAATGACTATTTTTTTTTTTTTTTTACATTCATGCAGGGTATTTCCTGCTTTGGCCAAGGTTATGAAATAATGGAGAGAAAGTTCTCTTGAATGTGAATCCACAAAAATGAGACTTTTGTTATGAAACCGATATAGAAAAAAAAATCGGACCATTTCAGAGTTGGTGAAAACCGGTCAATTTAGTTATTTTTTTGTTTCATCTAAAATATTTTTTAAATAAATAAAAATACATTCTTAAATATTTCACATAAATATCAATTATTTTTTCAATTATTAATTTTTATGTTATAAAACATATAATTTAGTCATTTATATATTAATTTATAATTTTTTAGATCTGATTATTTTATGATTCTATATTATGTATTATTTAAAATGTTAAAAATATAAAACTAATTAAGTCAACTACAAGTCAACTAGAACCAGTGTTGTTATTGTTATTGAATCAGTCTATCTGTCCTGGTTTAAAAACATTTGATATAGTCATGGTTTTCTCTTATAAATATCCCCTCTTTCCCGTTAGTTCTTCACCACCCTTCCCACTTCATCTTTTCTCTATAGCTGCGTCCAAACATGACTCTCCGCAACCACCAAGGCCTCTTGGTTGCTCTTGCAATTCTATATTTTCTTGCCACCTCACTCCCTTCAGTTTCAGCTCATGGCCCATGGAATGGGGAGGCCACATTTAAATTCACTACTTACCGCCCTGGCCAAAACTACAAAGGTTTATCCAACGTCAAAAACTACTTCCACCATCTCGGCTACATCCCCAATGCACCACACTTCGACGACAACTTCGACGACACCCTCGTATCTGCCATCAAAACCTACCAAAAGAATTACAACCTCAACGTCACCGGCAAGTTCGACCGCAACACTCTTAAACAAATCATGACACCCCGGTGTGGCGTCCCCGACATATTAATCAACACAAACAAAACGACATCGTTTGGCATGATCTCCGACTACACCTTCTTCAATGGCATGCCGCGGTGGCCAGCAGGAACCACACAACTCACCTACGCCTTCTCCCCGGAGCCGAGACTTGACGACACTTTCAAAAGTGCGATTGCAAGGGCCTTCAGCAAGTGGACCCCAGTAGTGAACATCGCGTTCCAGGAGACGACGTCGTATGAAACAGCCAACATTAAGATTCTTTTCGGGAGTAGGAACCACGGTGATCCGTATCCTTTTGATGGCCCACGTGGGATATTGGGTCATGCATTCCCTCCCACTGATGGGAGGTGTCACTTTGACGCCGACGAATATTGGGTGGCGTCTGGGGACGTCACCCAATCGTCGGTTGCAAGTGCATTTGACCTTGAATCTGTGGCAGTCCACGAGATTGGGCACTTACTCGGATTAAACCACTCGTTCGACCAAAACGCCATCATGTATGCTTCTATACCACCTCGAACTAGGAAGGTGAATCTAGCGCAAGATGATATAGATGGGATTCGAAACCTCTATGGTATCAACCCCTAATTATTATATCTAGGTGTTGTTTGTACTAGAACTAGAGTTTTATTTCGGTAATTTGCATGATAAACTTTTCATTAAAGGATTTTGCAAGTTATCGAGGTGAAATTATTCTAATTCAAGAACAACAAAAATAGCATGTAAGGTATTGTATTTAAGATTTCTCTTAACTAAGAATAAACCAGTTGATACTGGGTCATGCATATATGATAATGAATAAATGTGACAAATTTACCTTAATTTATCTAATGTATAGAATGTTTTAGCATTTACATTAAGAATTAATTACAGTCTATTAATCACTCTTGCAAGAAAATATCCTTGCTAGAATGCTAGCTACAAATTTATCTTTCCATTTTAACAGTTTCTTTTTTATTCTACGAAAAACTGAAAACAATTAAGAAGGACTAGCCAAATCTGTCCTTGAGTTGAGAAGGATGCTGTCCAGGGCATGAGGAGGAACATTCCAGGAGCACAGAGGCAAGGAGATTCCCGTTTAACAGTTTAAACAATTAGTGTTAATTTAACAGTGAAAGGCAACACTATTTATGCAAACTTATGCTGAATATTATTTTATTTGTTGTTTTTTTTAAAAATCAAAATTAGATTTTCACTTTAGTCACTAACACCAACCTTCAATATTAATTTTTATTGTGCAAACTATCACGATTTTTTTTTTTTTTGGTGAACTGAAGGGGCTAAGGCCCCCAGAGAAGAGATATATTGAAGCTATATTCACGATGAAGCTAATATATGGTTTTGATAAAATAAAATCATTTAAAATAATGAACCTATATTCACGATATAGGCCACTCTTGATATTGTTTCGAAAAAATCATCATAGTTCACTAACTTTTATTGTGCAAACTATATATATTCAAGATGAAGTTATATATGGTATTGATAAAATAAAATCATTTAAAATAATGCACCTATATTTTATCATAATTAATGTATCATTGAATTCCTTATATTTCATAGTATATAATGTTTTATTTACTCAAGTTTGTTGTTGCTTTTTTGGGCAAATGCTTTTGAGTTTTGGGTGAAGTTCTATTATCTTTGGTTTTCTATTTGAAGATTTTAGCATACATGATAATTTTTTGTTAATTACAAAGGTAACAATATAATACACTATTAAAAAATAAAAAGAATTTTTTTTTATTAATACAAGTTTACTGTAGTTTAGATGCATCCCAATGTAATTAATTTCTAATAAAAAACTATTTTGATGCTTAATGGGTGGAGGCTTCATTCCACCTTTCTTCATTCCATATATATTTTTTGTGTTAATGTTTTCAGATCACTTTGAGTTTTATTATTATAATTTGATAAAACTAAATGTAGGTTTCGATCCATTTCGTGTCAATTAAGATTAGGTTACTCTTATTTTTCTTTAGTTATCATTTAGAACTCTTGATGTGTTCTTTTGTGCGGTTTTAGACTTAAAAGGAGGCTCGAAACTCGGTATGTCTTGCTTTAAAAAACTTGAAAGGTGAAAGCTTTGAGTGATTAAGAGTCAAGAAGTCAATTAGGATCTTGTTTGGAGCTTTGATTAAGTAAAGGAATGGCCATCACCTTGTAAGCATGAAGACATGCAACTTGAAGAAATTAGAGTTTTTTTTTTCAAGTTGTCTTCATTGATTTGTCTTCATGTTAGAAATTGGAGTTCTCATAAAAATCATGTTTTGTATTTTATATGCCTTTTTCTACCAATTAAAATTGAATCACATCGGTCATTTTTCTTTTACTTTTCTTTGAGATAAGTTAGCGACTCACCAAAAACCCAAAACCACAAAGTTGTTAGTTCCTTGTCACATAATAATGACAGGATTAAACTAAATTGGTACTGCCAAAACACAAAACGTAAAAACAATAATGATAAGTATATAGCACACATGGTTACACTACATACATTTCTTTCTCCTCTAAAAAAAAATCATACATTTCTTTCTCTTCCCGTCACCTCTCATTTCCATACATGATAACGTTCTTATTCCTTTCTATTTATTTACTTTCATAATAATTGTTATGGGAAAACGTAATCCGTTAGTCTATAGTAAATTTAAGAGCCTAAAAGGTAAATTTAAGACCACATACATTCACAAAAAGAAAAGACAACATTCTTAAATCTCATGAAATCATCACCGAACGTGTAAATCAAACAGAGTTATTCTAACCTAATTAGTATATATTTGAGTAAACATTCTGTTAATTTAGGTGTTTATCTGAGGTACCTGCTGATTTAGTGATTTAAGAATAAGATAAAACGTACTTCATGATCAGCTGAAAAGTAAGAATTCCTTTAGATAACCTATTCATGAAAAGCTTCACCATCAGATGAGGATCCACTAGAAGAATCACTGTCAAATGTAATGGTCTCCTCTTTTGGAGATGATGGTAGTGCTTCTGCTTGTTGTGAGGAGGAACCTGTAAAACATTTACTATTCAGTCCTTGAGCTATTAAGTCATGAAGATTTGAATGGCTTACATAAATCAGCAAGATTAGAAAGTAAATTATAAAAAAATAAGTCATTTGATGGGATTTATTTTCAAAAGTAAAGACAGATAATGCTTGCTTGTTTTAAGGGTTAGATTCAAGAAGTCAATGTTGAAATATAAACTTGATTTTGGGCTTAAAATGTTTATTGTACTAGTGGTCTATATTTGTAGTTCAAGATCTAGAAAGATCTTGTAAGTGATAGTAGTCAAAGTCTTTAGAATATTGTAGTAAAATATCTAAATCTAGAATGATACATAACTACAATATACATGTATAGAATTATCTAAACTATAGGTAAGTTGAGTGATTTCTAGAATCCTCCATGTACTAGTATAAATAGGGGTCATCCCCTACATTTGTAAGCAAGCAATTATCAAAACAAGTTCTAAGTTATAAAAAATTCTCTCCACTCTTCCATAAATTCTTCTCTCCTATATAAATATAATACCTCTTCCATAACATATAAGTCTCGTATTTCCAACAGCCAATATAATTTGAATCTTAGGGTATTCAAACTACTCAAGTCAATACATAACTTGGAAAAGAGAAAGTTAGATCAAATAGATAATCAAAGTAAATTAGTGGATAGAACACACAGCAAACAGAATAAAGGACAATCCTGAGCTGAAATACATTAGTGTTAGGGAGAGATTAGATACTTAATTGAATTCTTAAACCATTTTGACTTGCTTTTATTTTTATGTTTATTTTTTTCTTTGAGGAGGATTGATTTCCTTACCTCACTAATAATATACTTTTGACCTAGAACTACAAGTACATTATCTTTTTTTCTTGCAAATACTATATTTTTATCTGATCCAAATAATTAAAAATTATTCACAAATCATAATGAACTAAGTAGTCAAAAAACAATAACTTGGAAGTGACTATAGAGCAAACCTTTTTGTGCTTTAGACTGCAACTTCTTGGTGTGCTTCCTAATAAGCTTTTTAGCTTGTGTGATCGTGAGCTGCCTAGCAAAAGGAGCGATCTGATCTCCATCATTTTCACCAGAATCCCCTTGAGTTTCATTCTCTGTTTCTCCTTTCTTTGTCTTGTGCACAAATGCCTTTGCCTTGCGGCGCTGATTATTAAATATTCCTTTAATGGATGTTACAAATCCATCACCTGCTCCTTCGTTTGGACGCTTAGGCCAAGCTGGTGGAAGCTTATCAGATTTTCCTGCTTGGCCTTCATTGTCACTCAAAGTAAGGTCCATTTCTGGAGCACCAGCACTAGGGAGCTGAATCTGACCTTTGTCTTTAAATTTCTTACCCTACATGATCCACGACAATAGGACATTTAAATGAATTAAGCAGAATCAGTTAAATAATTTCACCATCTTGAGTATAAAGGAAATGAAAAAAACTAAATATTGCTCCTCCATACTGAAATTGTACATAGCATTACAACACATTCCCTCCGTTCTGAATTCATTGATGTTTTTGTATTAAAAAAATCATATTGACATATATTTTTAGTTTTTAACGAGATATTAAATATTTATTTTAATTTTTTCCTCTGATAAATATTACTATTGTTTTGAAAGATTTAATAATACATTTATTTAAATTAAGAAAGAGAGTCAAGATATTTTAGTAAAACTGCCCCCTAATAAATATTATTGTCTTGGAATACTTATTTTTCATAATTTGTGTGAAAAACCTAAACATTAGTCATTTTGGAATGGAGGAAATATAGACCAAGCAATCATAAATAAGATACAAAATGTTGTAACAAGGTCTAGTGCAAAAGCAAAGTATGAAGGATATGTTTAGATGTAAGTTTCTCTACAAGCATTTCTAGAAAAAGAAAGTAAGAAGAAAAAAAATGAAATGAACTTCTTCATAAGTTAAAATGAGTTTTCCATTAGCTCATTTGTAAATGTCATCTCATCTTTCAGAGAAGTTATATTGGTGAGCTTCTACAAATTAGCTAATGGAGAGCTTATTTTTACTTATGGAAAAACTCATTTCATTTTTTTTCTTTTAGAAGTGTTTCTAAAGAAACTTATCCAAAGAGACTCAAAACCATGACTTCACTGTGAACTTGTCTAGATCAAAGAGTTGCCTAAAGAACTAAAGTTTGGGAATACTCATTTGTGATAATTAGGATGCCTTACACATTACTTCATATTTGATATTTCATGAGAGGATTAAGCACATTTAGGTAGATTTGTCACTTCATCAAAGAGAAGATTTTATTGGGTGATATCACTACTTGTTTTTGAGGGATCTTCAAATTAATTATATATGTAACAAGCTTGGTGCATATGATTTATATGCTTCAACTTGACAGGGAGTGTTGGATATTGTTAGATATCTCTAATTAAGGCAATTGTAGGATCTGCATAATTTGGTAATTAGGAAATTAGAATATTTGTAGTTTTGTTGTGCATGTTCTTTTCCACTCAACAATTTCACTCAAGTTTGTTTTAGAACGTCGTTATAAATTTGCAGTGGTAGTTAGGTATGAATAGTTGTCTACAAAGATAAACACTGGGTATACATTTCGTTCTTGTTAACAACAAATTGAAAGGAGATCAGGAAACATTAAGTTGTTCATCACCTGCATTCCAGTCACAGATTTCAGGACTCCCCATATGATATGCTTCTTAATTCGAGAGAAGAGTCTCCGCCAAGTCCCGGTAAACTCAACTCGGTGAAATTGATCCATCAATAATTTCATATCACTCACAACAAATCTTGACCCTTCATAGGTAATACACAATTCCACCTGCAAGAAAGAATATGCGATTCATAAGAAATTGGAATTATTTCAACAAAGGTGAGGAAATGTGATGGGTGACAACTTCATCAAATGGTCCAGAACTACTACCTGACTAATTTTGATGTTGTGAAATTTCATTATTTTTTGTGCTCTAGATTTCTTCTCTTCAGGTGGCATAGCACCTTTGTAATCTTTTAGTTTATTCTTGGATGCTTCATCTTGTGAGACAAGTTCATCGGCTACAGAGTCTGCCATGGTATCTTCCTGTATCTTATCAAAAGAAGATGCCTTTTTCAACTCGGGGGTTAGACCAGTACCAGGGTTAGCTTTGACATGTTGTGCTTTGGATGCCTGCAAGCATGTTACCAAACACCTTGTGTTAGATCTATCTTGTTTCTTAAAATATCATAAATTTGGATGGTGAGAATAAAATAACAAAAGGAGAAGAAGCTATATCTTTCCCTAGCTTTCCTACCAATGTAGTATAGCATTAGCCTTCCCAGATTCTTTTATTATTAGAGGAATGCTAGCAACATATTTCTTGACAATCCCTTTCCAATACTTTCTCCACTATTAGGTGAAATCTTATGCTGCCCCCTCTAAATATCATGCGTTCATTCTCTATTTGTGGGCCAAAATGAGATTTTACCCAATAAAAAAGAGTGTTAAAGAATGTGTTGTGAGCATTTCTCTTAATATTATTACTTGAAAACCATATACTAGAGAATGGACTCACTTGGGCTGAATCCACTTGAGCAGAAGACTGATTGCTTGAGGGAAATAGCATTGCAGTGATGGTGGATCTGGATGGGGCTTCAGACTCTTTTGTTGCACTAGAAGCAGAAGCTTCATGGACCGATGAACCTTTTTTCAAACGCCTTGCACCAGCTGTCGTAGAAACCTTCCAAACCTCCTACATAAGCAATCATAATTTTTACTTAAACACAAAATATCTATGAATTTTATCATTGTTGTGGAAACAAGTCAATGAGCACATTGAAATTCTGAATTAACCTGTCGGCGTTGTGACTCCTTTTTTTCTTCCGGGAAGAAATACCCCCACATCATTCTGTACATCGTTTCTGTCAAATGGATCTTAAGGGGATAAATCTCTACCTATATAGAGTAAAGTATGTTCGTGTTAGGAACAAAAGGCACAAGTATTGGCTTTCCCAGCAAATATCTCCAGTTCTCCATATATACAATGGTATATCTGAGTTCAGTTGCATTACTGTTACTGTATAATAAATTACTGTATAATAACAAGTTCTGAAATTAGAAAAACAAATTTCTTCACTTTAATTTCTGTTTCTTAGAAAGTGACTCATTTTTCTCTCTCATGAACTTCAATAGATTCACTTCTAATTATTGCTCCCTAATATTCCGCTCTCTCCGATATGTAGAGACATTGTACATTTGCAATTAGATACACAAAATATTAATTTATATTTTTAATCTTGCGCAGGGTCTACTTAAACAAAACTCTAACATTCACTTGGTCTCAATTATCAGCATCAGATATAAAAATATGAAAAACCCAAATTAGAATAAGAGGTTGATTCTATTATTCTATACTGAACTTTACTAATTTTGATGAGAAAAATAACCATAAGAAATCACTTACCTTGAAAAGTTCAAAGGGAGAACTTCCATCCTTTGGAGCTCCCTGTCTTGCATCAACTTGAAGCATCACTTTTCTGGGAAAAAAAAATAACAAAACCATAAGCAAACATGCAATATCATGATGCCCAGAAGATAAGGAAAACATAGAAAGACACTAATCTTTATTGAAATAGAAAAGGTAATCAATCTTATAATCAAATAAATTATTAAGAGGCCCTTTTTTCCTCCCACTTCATCTACACCAATAATTTCAACAGCACATGTAAATTTTGTTTTAGTTATATTTTTCCAGGTTTTCTGTATGCCTTTTCAGTTGAAGCTTAAAGAGAGGAAGTAGCATGGAAACCTAAGGGGTGAATGATGCAGTTGAACTTGAACTTAAAAACTAATCAGAATTTAATTAGCAATTAAGAAAATGCATGTAACATCAAAGCAAAGTTTATCAGAAAATCAACTTGGAAGCACCAGTATGTTGAAGAAAAAGGCCTGGAAAAATACATACTTTCCCCAATCGAGTGGGGGATTCCATGCTGACAGAATTGTGTCAGATTTGGAATTAGATAGGCAATTTTTGAAAACAATATATTTTGTTGTGAACAGAGAAATGCCGACATCCTTATAATCCCGGTCGAAGTCGTAGATCTAAGTGATAAGCAAGATGAAACTGAATTAGTATATTCTTGCAAATTGAGAGAAGAGAAAAGAAATAAAAAAAAGTTAGAAAACTAGGGATTGGAAATGAATCATTATATGCTCAAGTTCATAGACACAAGGATAAGAAAGAACAACTAAACTAGAAAGAGAAAATAGGATATGCACTGATAATGTATAGTGTCTTTACACGATTATCTAATCACAAGTTTGTTGACTTTGATAATAATTACTTGAAAAGTCATATTAAACATGATTTCAACTTGATTGATAGTGTAAAAACTTTTACATTGACAGTGCATACCATTAAACTTAACTAGAAAAGATCATGGTAATTTTTTCCGTTTTCCCCCATAACATGCAGGGATAAAGGAATTTGCAGATTGAATGCTTCGTGAGGGTGGAAGAGCACTAAAATAGATGTTGCAATGCATCCTATACAAAGTCAATGGAGTAAATTTGAGCCTTTAAGTTTGAAATTTTTTGAACCTATCTAATACATATGAAGTCAGACTCAGTGCTGAGAATATTTGATGCTGAGACAGCAGTTCATACTTTGTGAGAAACAGATTTTTCAGGGGACTGGATGAGCTTTGAAAGGATAAACAGAGAGAGCAAAATAAATCTTACCATGTCATTGATCTCGATTTCAGCAAAGGATTTACCATCAAGGAGCATGCTCCAAACAACTTTGTTAATTTGCATAGATATTCGCATAGCATAAGAAGGACTTTTGTTCTTTTCCTTCTCCATTAACCGCTGCTGTGCAGCTTTTTGCATTGCCACTCTTAATGATGCATATGCTTCCTTCCTAGATTTTCGTGCATTGACAACTTCTCTCTTCAGTTCTTGGACCTGCCAGTGTTGGACAACTTTTGATTACACACGGAAATTTGTCATATACTAAAATCACCATATAACTTTTTTGGTTCTTATACTTTTTCTAGTTTTAGTCCTTCTTGTCAAGTAATAGTGCTAACTGAAGATGTAATAGTGACGATGACAGCCCATGCATTATAAATATAAATAGTTCACCCTATTTTACTAGTTGAGGGATTAAAACACAATTTACAAAAAAAATTACATTTGATTGTTTCATTAGATTCCTTGTTGATGTGACAAGTCGTTGGATTGCCAATGTCACTATTACGTCATTGGTTAATGATTAAACTTGAGAGCAAGAACTAAAACTATTAGCAAAGAAAAAGTATAGGAACCAAAAATGCTAAAAATCTTGTTTAGCCACTAAAAGTGATATTTCAAAATGTTTAGAGACCAAAAACATAATTAACCCTATTTGATATCTGTAACAAGTTGTGCATGATGAACAAACATGATCAAATTGTGTTTATTAGATTATTGTTGAAACTACAGGGATTTTTGTAGGAAGGAAAAACAAATAATCTGAATCTGATATTGATAAATCTAAGTCAAGAATGACGATTTATAATACATGAGCGGATGTTAAAAAAAGAAAAAACAAAAAAAAGATAGTATCTCTTGTTGATTGGTCTTTTCTCTCTTTCCCAACAATGGACTTAAAGTATCCATTTCCCAATTTGTTCTCAACTTCTTATTATTAAACATTAGTTTGATCCATGTTATCTTACTTCAGCTAATGAGTCGAATCAAATTGTTCGTGAACTTGGTCTGAGCTGAAATTGGGCAACAAAAATGTTTCGTATCAAATTGAACTTGAGCCGAGTTTCAAGTTAAGACTATTTTCTATTGAGCCATGCCAAGCTAGACTTAGTTAAGCTGAGCAAAGACTCATGTCCAGACCTAATTGTAGCCATTCAGCTACTGAAAGAAGTTCTCTCTCACACACACACAAAATAAATAAATAAATAAATAAAGCTATAGGAAGAAGTTAACCCCATAGAAGAAATTAACTGTGAGAGTGTCAGATATGTTGACAACCAGTAGAATATCTGAGCTAAATTAATTGATGATATCCTCATACCATTAACATTTGGGCAGCATAAATAAAGAAATCATGGAATTCCTACTTTTAGTCAGTTTCATACTGTAGAAAGCTTTGCTATTTCTTAATGGTAACAGATTCTGTATCAATAGGTTCGATTGTACTCAAGGTGTAAGCTTTAAGAAGGCTAACTTGTGCTCTTTTTCTTACACACTACTTTCATTCTAAAAGAAGACTATCTTTTTATCATCAATTCACTATTACGGCTAATAAGCTTATCAACTTGTGCCAGTGGATACAAATATTTTTAGTACCACAATCATAAAAATATCACCAGGCAGAGTACTAGCCTAATCTGTTTTTGGAAGATACAAACAACTTAATTCAAAGAACAAGCATCTAAAATTGGACTAGAACCATCCAATTACATACATTTAAAGGATTTTTAACAAGATTAATTTCTTACCAGCATGGCTATTTCACCATCTATCATCCACAAGTCTGCTTCCTTTTCTGGATGTGGATTTCTAGAAAGGTCATACCAAAGAGACAGATTTCTTATATCATCAAGAAGCAACCTTTGTTCCCTCTCTTTCTTTTCAAGGTTAATTTTGTCAAGTTCCACCTCTTCAACACCATCAGGTACCACCTCATCTGCTTCTTCTTCGACCATTTCATCATCTTCAATAGAAAGTGTCTGGCTACTTTTTTTAGGCCTAAGTTGTTTATGATATACTTAGTTAATTTAAAGGACTCTTCATATTGAACAGAACATCTGGAATTTTAAATTTCTTGAAGGGAAAAAAGAAACTTCATCAAGGTTAGAATCATATAATTCAACTACCTGGATTATCTAAATTAAAACCAAATTCATGAATATGAAACATATCTGCCTGATAAATAATTTCATAGTAAATGAACTATAATTTTAAATAGAAATTAGAAAACTATTGCAGCATCAATTAACATGAAACACTGTATCAGGTTACTATCCACTGATTCACCAAAAAAAAAAAAAACGAGGCTACTATCCTCAGTAAATGTAATCGGAAGTTGAAAATATAGCGGTAAGGAGGAATATGGGACTTGACCATGCCAAATAACAAGACTGACAAAAAACCTGCTTGATCTATCCATATATAACAGCTAATGAATCTGACCCCTGAATCTCCGAGAAGAAATTATAGTGGTCCTAGACTCCTAGCAATGTAGTCATTTAGATGGAGTGACCAAATTTACCTGACACTGTTAAATTTGATAGGTACTAAATGGTGTAGACATACAAGAATATCTGATGTAGGCAAACAGATAAAAGTAGATTTTAATCAGTGTAAAGCAAGAATGGTTATCCATACTTTGGAACCCGTGCAAGGAGAAGATTGCACAACACGTCCAGCATGACCTGAAACTGGCGAGATGTCATTGTTGCCGTTATATTATGAGAATTGAATGTGAGCTCCTTCAAGGGTTTCATCTGTAGTATTAAATTATGAATTTGACAGAGATTATTGACCACCACAGCCTTGACAAAAAACTACAAACTGGTGAAAAACACTCATAAAGATATGTATTTACTAAGAAAGATTAGGGTCATTTTTCTTATAGAAAAGGTAATTTCGTTAGAAGGGAGATGTCTATACATAGGAGAATAAGATGACATTCAAAATAAAACTAAGAAAATAAAAAAAAGAACCAGCAAAACTTAAGAATAACAGCGCAAATTGGTAACCCAAACTCTACATAATAAATGAAATGGAAATACCATGAGCCAAACACCAAAGAGAAGCCAGAAAATAAAAATCTTATTCTTCTCCATAAAATTTATAAAGAAATATTGAAAACTGCACAGTTCATGACCTCTTTTTTTTTTTTTAACAAACCCTTTAAACCTTATTGTCATAAAGGTATAAAAACATTTAGCACGAAACCAATATTCCCCAAAAGACTACGCATGAAATTAGCAATAAAACAACGTAAAATCAGATGTATAATTGATTCAGAATTGTCCATGTACGTAGCACAAATATCACTGAGAAGGCTGTTTCTATTATCCGACTGTGAAGCAAATCATTCAGCACAGATAAAAGACTTGATCTTACAATGAGCTTTGGATTTCCCAATAAATTGATCACAGGCTAGGATATGATAGAAAAAAATTACCTTCATTTCTGGAGTGCCTCCTTTGTGCCTTGTGAACTGAAAGTACATATCACAAGGCATAAAAACTCTCTCAAGAAGAGCACCTGTACGCATTACTTTTGGAGAGCCTCTGAGAATTTTTGGTAGCCACTGCACTCCAGCCCCTGGATCAACATCTGTTGGTGCAACATGGGCCTGCACATGCTCCAACATAACAGATAACTCCCATCTTTTCCATGCAATTTCAGGCTGGTATTCACTACCATTTACATCTGTAGTACTAAGTGCTTGCTCAATCATCTCGTAACCAACATGAAGGACTGAGTGAAATGACTGGGCTAAAATGCGGCCACTTACAGCAGCAAGCAGAAACCTACCCTATAAAAGCATGAGTACACACATAATCTTGGTTGTCAATGTCTCCGGTTTTGTAGGATTGAGCTAGGTTCTATTAGAATTCAGAGAAAATATATGACACATGCTCTTCAGAGTTAAACAACTAATTATCCTAACACAAACTAACAGGAAACAGAAAACCAAACTGTCAGCTGTTCCTCAAAATAAGATCTGTTGAAAAAAAATTGAATAGAAGGAAATTGTTTTAATCTAGATTCAAGTTTCCATATAAAAGGCATGCACAATCATTAAAATGCTCCGTGTCTCAGCCCATAAGCTCTATTTAAAATGAAAAAAGTATTCTATAACTTACATTTGCGTCTTCTGAGTGAAGATTAAACTGAGGTTCAATAATATTAACCATGAAGTGTCGAGTCCCCTCCTCAGTGTCATCAGCATTCTCATTTTTAGCTAGCAGGAGACAGAAAAGGGAAATAAAAGAGGGTAAACAAACCTTTCAGTAAAAATACTCAAGAACAAATGGGGCTCACCAAAATTACATCAAGGATCTGGCAAGCCGTGAAAATATTTGTTGTGACACAAGGCATATTAATTGATGTATTTTTTTTGTGTGTGTGTATGTGTGTTCTATTTTACTACTTGCATGTAAATTTCCTGAAGCATATGGCACATACTAGATGGCAAGTTGTCAGCATTATCCAAATGTGGTGGGGATGAAGGTAATTCAGGATTCTTGGCAGCCTGAGAAGAGGGAGAATCCGAGATGCTGTTGGTGTTAAGGACCGTTGAAACTTCATCTTGATGCGTCTCGGCTCCTTCATCTTGACAGGTTTCAGCTCCATCATCTCGATGGGATTCAGCTTCATCATCTTGCTGGATTTTGGCTCCATCATCTTGATGGATTTTGGCTTCGTCATCTTGATGGGTTTCACATGCATCATCATCTTGATTAGTTTCTGTTGCATCATCCTTTTTTTTGTCCTCATGTAATTTTCTCTGTGCATACTGCCGAGAAGGAGAAGGCTTGGCAGGTGCAGCGGCTTTGGAAAGAGCAGCAACCCAGAAACAAACAGCATTTCTGTTTTCAATATTCCACAGAAGCTTCATACCATAGACAAACACGCGCTGGCAACTGTCTGCTATCACCACATTGTAACCATCATCGTCGTCGCTTGGGTCTGATTGCGTACACTCATTAGTTTCGCTCTGTTTTTCTCGCTCAAACAGTACACACGTGGTCTTCTCAGGATTTATTTTTCCCTCTTCACGCCAGGCTCCCAAAGTATCATGATCGGCCTTTGCGGACTGTTTTCTTATACTGAAGTAATCACAGGATAAAATAAATCCATCATCAGGATTTTTCTGCGTCATGCAACCTTTTTCAGAGGGAACGTTATCCTTGGATGCAGATTGTGAGCTTTTTGTTGCCATGCTAATTAACTTAGAAACACTACAGCAGTCTTCTTTACTTAGGAAAACTTTGGGCATATGAAGGTCAATACCTTGGTAAACAAGATCAAGAAGGCCGCGGCAGCTTTCAAAAGTAAACTTTTGCTTACCCCTGCCAAAACATAATTCAATCTTCAGTTTTGTCATCATGAAGGTCAGTCCTCTGGCTGGATCATCGTCATGTAAAGGCATGTTCTTTATACAAATCGGTGTGGAATCTATACGGATCATAAACTCAGTCATTACTTTATCTAGTGCAAGATTGCCTGATCTGATAATTCTTGGAACACCAAAACGAGGCCAGCGTGAGAACATGCGCAGTTTATGTGGGGGAAGGTACATCAAGTTCCAGAATTTTGTAATCCAAGCTAGATCATGAGCACCAAGTTTTATTGTTGGGGAAGCCGGTGAAACATTCTGAGAAGTGTGAGGAGGCTGAGATACAGTAGCATCTCCTTCTATACTATCTCTTGCAACATAGGGTGGACATTGTTTTTCTGACGAAGGAGGAAGGGATCTAAAAGATAGGTTCCATCGAAGTGAAAGAGCAGTGGATCTGAAGGGATCAAATACGAACTCACGAGGCTTTCCTTCATCTGGAAGTGCAAATAAATAATGATTCAATGGTTTGCCAGAGTCACAATCCCAGTCCATTGCAACTTCAAGTGTAAAAAGTGGGACTTCAAAAAATGCACTAGAAACACCCGGCGGAATTTTGGAACCACGCTTTTTTGCCATACTCTCCAAACTGCTCAAAAAAATGTTGAAATCTTTCGCAGAAAGAAGAATGCGACCATCTGACTGGTGAATTTCCATAGAGCTAGTCAGAAGTAGAAGTTTATCAAGCTTTTCATAAGGATCTGTACTTGCCAAAATATGCCATCTTGTTTCAGAAAATAATAAGGAAATTCTTCCATGAATGTAATTTCTCATGTCATCCCACCATGGCAAACTCTTCTCCTTTTTTGGTGGCACAATAAGTGGGCCGGGGTTTATAACACTTAGATTAGCCCTCCGTAGCACCACAGTGAAAGCATAACTAATATCAGCAAAAACTGGTTCATAACTCACACCAAATGACACTTCACCTTTCTGAAAATGCAATGACAAATCTGTGTATGTCTTCATCGGTGGAGTAGTACCGGTAGCAGATCGAAGCATGCATACCTTTCTCCATGCCCCAACATAGACATCTTGAAGCATTTGAGGCTGAAAGCTAGTTGCCTACTTGAAATAAGTAGAAGAAATAAAGAATAATGACCAAGAAATATTATCAGGTTAATCATCATATAGTAATACACCAAATAACACAAAAGAAACAAATACAAAGTTCAATTCAAGTAACATGTAGCTTTTTCTTAAAAGTAAGTCGAAACCTATAAATTCATGAGGACATGTATAAGTTACAACCGAGTTTTATTGGATCCTTTTTGTAGAATTGAAAAAATTTATGCCGTGAGAGCTTATGGAGAAAACAACTTCTAGAAAAAGCTTTATTCAACTTCTTTCTCTTTTGCTTCTCTACTTGTCAAACAATACAATGATCTATTTATAAACTATAATATGCCCTTCAAGAATTTAAAAGGCTTAAATTCTATTAATAGCCATAACCCACAATCAAAACTCATTATAGCCATTCATAGCCATAAACTACAATCAAAACTCATTATAGTCATTCATAGTCATAAACTACAATCATTGTTGACTCTTGACCTTTCATTTTCCTAAAACAAATTACTAAATTAAACCCATTAAAACTAATATTTAAGTATATTCAACAAAACTCCGCCATAAATTTAAATGCTTCTACCATCCTTCATGCCGATCAATTTCTTTTTTTTTTCTTTTTGATCACCCACTTCACACCAATGTGGCTGACTTCCTTTCAGAAACTCCGCTAACTCCCATGTGTTGTTGCGGTCAATTGCTTTAATCTCCTAGTCCATGGCAGTTTGCCACTTCTTGTCTTGCACCACCTCTTCAAAACTTATATTCTCAGAATCTGCCAAAAGACATACAATATGTACCTCATTTGTTGAATCATACAAGTCTTGCAAACTTCACATTTTGGGTTGTTGCGGTTCATCTTCATCATTGGTAGTTTCAGGATTTGTCGGTATAGCGGTTGATGATCCTCCATTTTCATTGACAACCTCCGTTGAGTTATTCCAATCCCACCTGCTTGTTTCATTAACTCGTACATCACAACCCATCGCAACCTTCTTGCTTTTTGGGTCGAGTATCTTGTATCCTTTTGTTTTCTCATCATACCCAATAAAAATACACCTTTTGCATTTTTCTATGAGCTTCGTTCTTCGCTGATCCGGTACGTGTGCATAGGCCACACTACCAAATACTTTGAGATGAGAAACTGTAAGTTTTTGTCTGCTCCATACCTCTTGTGGTGTTTGACCATCCAACTTCGCATGTGGACATCGATTTTGCACATAAATGGCGCATTGCATGGCTTTGCCCAAAATTCCTTCTGCATCTTCTTGCTCTTGAGCATTGATCGAACCATGTCAAGAATAGTCCGGTTCTTCCTCTCGGCCACACCGTTTTGTAGGGAGAGTACAATGTAGTTAGAAATCGCCTTATGCATTGCTCCTCACAATACTCCATGAAAGTTGTTGAAGTATACTCGCCACCTCTATCGAATTGTACGGATTTGATGTGTTTATCGGTTGCCTTTTCCACCACCACTTTGAACTTTTTGAACACCTCAAATGCCTCGGATTTTTCTTTCAGAAAATAAACCCAAGTTTTTCGTGAGAAATCATCAATAAAGGAAATGAAATACCTTTTACTACAAAAAGATTCGGGGGTGATTGGTCCACGTATGTCGGTATGAATCAATTTGAGAGGTTGCATAGCCCAATATTGCCATAGTGACACCTTGTCTTCTATGTCGACTTGCAAACATTTTTCTTGAACACTTCTCAAATTCAGCTTGTACATGTGATTTCTCTCCATTTCAACTTGAACAACCAAATGCCTGTGCTTATCTTTCAAGAGTAATACCCGGTCTTTCATAAGTACCGAATAACCTTTCTCCAAGAGTTGCCCCATACTCAAAATGTTGGTCTTGAGGTTTGGTACATAATACACATCTTGAATTGACCTAACTAAGCCATCCTTTTGTAAATAACAAACCGTACCTTTTTGTCTTTGATTGATGCCTTGGTTTGAAGTGCTTGCTCGAGTGTCACCTCCTTCTTCTTCTTATGTTGTTCGTGTGCCTTGAGAGAACTGGCGAGCTCGCTGACCATGAGCTTTGTTAGGTCCTTTGACCCTTCTATAGCACATGCGACATTCTCGAAACTGTTGGTTAACGACCTCAAAATCTTCTCCACAACTTGTGCATCGGTTAACTCTTCTCTGTTTCAGTTGAGTTGGTTCACCATAGTTTGAACATGCGTGATGTAGTCGGAGACCCCTTCTGACTCCTTTATCTTCATGCCTTCGATCTCGCCACGAAGAGTTTGAAGGCAGACTTGTTTAACCCTGTCGGCTCCTTTGTAGACATTCGCCAAAATGTCTCACGCTTCTTTTGAAGTTGTCACTCTCTATCTTCTCAAAGCCCGACTCATCAACAACTCAAAACAAGATGTACAAAGTCGACTTATCTTTCAATCGTGTCTCTTTCAACGCCTTGTGTTGAGCCATCGTATATCCCGTGGTAGTTGCCGATTCTTCGAAACCTTCTTGGACCACCTCCCAACCATCTTGAGACCCAAGAAGAGCTTTCATTTGGATGCTCCAATTTTTGTAGTTCACCTTCATTAGTTGGGCAGCGGCATATTGTTGGTCATACTCGTCATTGGCTCTTGATACCAATTTGTAGAATTGAAAAAATTTATGCCATGAGAGGTTGTGGAGAAAACAACTTCTAGAAAAAACTTTATTCAACTTCTTTCTCTTTCTCTTCTCTACTTGTCAAATAATACAATGATCTATTTATAGGCTATAATATGCCCTTCAAGAATTTAAAAGGCTTAAATTTTATCAATAGTCATAACCCACAATCAAAACTCATTATAGCCATTCATAGCTATAAACTACAATCAATTAAAACCCATTATAGTCATTCATAACCATAAACTACAGTCATTATTGACTCTTGACCTTTCATTTTCCTAAAACAAAATTACTAAATTAAACCCATTAAAACTAATATTTAAGTTTATTCAACACTTTCAAGATCATGATTCTATATTTTGATAGGATCTTCATAACTTAAGGATGATCACAATATGTAAAAAAAAAAAAAAAAAAAAA
>PYAF01001420.1:1498397-1514005 GCA_007407185.1 Glycine tomentella
TTAAAACTAATATTTAAGTTTATTCAACACTTTCAAGATCATGATTCTATATTTTGATAGGATCTTCATAACTTAAGGATGATCACAATATGTAAAAAAAAAAAAAAAAAAAAAACTAAAGGTACATATATGAAAGAAATTGGATTCTTTATATTACCTGCTGAGCCATCACAAGACGACCTTCACATTTACCAGAACTTCCAGCAAAAAGAGGATATGTGTAATCTCGAATCTGGACCACAAGAGAACCTGTGTTTAAGAGAATATTTGACCCATAAAGTCTGGAAAATGGTATGTCACATTCAAGACAAACAGGATCAAGCTTCCTCAGAACTTCAATCATCCCATCATCTCCACCATCAATTTTTGTCAAGCTTACATCTAAGTCTAATGCAGATATTGAAAGAAGAGAAGCCCTTGAAGTACTCGGTTTGAAACCAGCTTGAAAGTCATCATCAATACAAGCACCTGACCCTTCAGATAACACTAGATTTTGGCATGCCTGGTAATATGATCGGAATGATTTTTTGTAAATTTCTTCTCGCATTGATTCAATAGTTGAAGGATTGTTTACATCAAGCTCAACATCATTGAAATAAACCTTTTTTTCTTGAGGAGAATTATTGGTGTCATCAGTAGGTTTTGAATCTTGCTTGGCCTTGGATATAAATTCATCTAAAAAGTTTAACCGGACAGCTAATTCACCAGCTTCCTTCTTCAACATATGGTAGTGTTCATCAAGCCATCCCTGAATTGGTTCCTCTTCAATATCAAAAGTTAACTTGCGTAAGAAAAGCTTTACGCATCCAAATTTTACTGTACTAGGCTTTTTCGCTTTAGAATTTTCTTTCTTCACAGGAAAAATCATATTGGTCTTTGCAGCAACAATAAGTTTCAATGCACGCAACATATCCTCTAGAGCATCATCAATAGCACGCAATTGCAATCTGAATGGCAAACAAATGTGAATATCCAGACCTTGAATTACCCAATCCCATATTGTAGCTACAGGCCCCTTTGCATCAGATGCACTAGCAGCAGATTTACTAGGAATTCGTGAAATTTGCATCCGGCTACTCTTGATGATTCTGGCCCCATTAAAATCAAACATGAGTCCTTCAAGGAGCACTCCTATACAAGCATTCTCAGAGAAAATTGACTGCACCTGAACCATAGCATTAACTCCATCTCCTATCCCAGCAGATATATTTAACATTTCTACATCAACAGCAAAAACAGATTCATTCTTCTTTTCAGAATGCCCTGATTCCACAGTGGCTTCATTTTTCCTATTAGTATCTTTTACATTAGACACGTCTTCGACATGTTCATTACCACGCTCGTGAAGCTTCGTATTGTGTACCACTAATTTTAGCTTGAGAACCAGTTCAATTAGTGATAGATGCACATCAGGCTCCCACCTCATTGTAATTTCAGTAGCACTGAAAAGAGAACAGGCAGCATTGTCTTTAAGGCCGCCTAAACGTTGTACAAATTTAATAGTTTGCATATTAAACAATGCCACTTTTGATACTGGCCTATTTTCATCCATATATTCCTGATAGATAGATCTAGCCATTCCAAGTTCTACCTGTTTGGATCTTTTCTCCTTGTTCACACTCAACTTAAAATGAAAGATTTCAAGAGAAATACAGTACTTTAGCTTCCGGTAGTCATCGGAAACAGTGGAGATTATGTTTGCAGTGCGCGGGGTACCATCTGCTGACACATTTATTATAACTCTACCACCTTGTGAACCATAATTGACTCGCTTGGGATCAGGAACAACTGCATTTTCGATTCCAGTCTCCCCCAGTACATACACTGAACACTGTTCGACATTGAATATCAACATTTGAGTTCCCTTCCCTGAACTTTTTGATGATCGAGCCTGGGTTTGCATTGTTTTTTTCTTTGAAGTGGAAAGGCTTTTGAATAGAACTTGAAAGGATATTGCAGTTGATATGAATGATTCTACTCGCCTGAAAGTTAGATAAACTCCCATGCTGGTCACATTGACAGATAAACCTAGCACACACTTAGGAGCAACTTCTTCAGAGGATTTCACGTCCTTTTTGCCCCAATCCAAACTAACTTTAGTAATGTGAAAAAAGTAGCCAGACTTTGATTCAGCACCAAAAATGCTTTCCTTCAAGTATTCTTCATTTTCATTAGCCAAGTTGAGGTTTAATTCACCAAGTTCTGTATGCACTGTAGTCCCCATATTCGAAATGTTGTTTGCAGATAGATGTGTTGATTGTAAGCAACCCTAGATTTGGAAAGCAATACATGGATGCTTTGTGGTAAATATCTTTACTCAAAAGCACTTGAATTAACATATAAGATAACTTCATCCAATAGAACTTAAAAATGGTCAAACATTGGAGATATAATCACTTTAACAAAAGAAATTTAAACAGTCAAAGAAAACAAAACAATCCATTCATAGCTTTCATTTGATGGAAATGATCAGTGTAGTGCCTTTCCAACAAAAGACTCAACCAATAATTGACAATGATCCTTTGAACCTCAAATCTAATCCAGGTAGCTGTTACAAATGTCTCTTTTAGTAGTTTATAATAATAATAATAATAATGGGTATTGGTTCATCAAAATGCTGATTTTAGTCCCTAGAAAAATAAAAGTTTGATACGTTTTTAGTCCCTTCACTTACCAAAGGTAAGGTAATATGGTTGTAGTCCTTCACCAAACTAAAAGCATGATTTTGGGTAAACGTAGGGACTTAAAATGTATTATATTATTATTGGGACTAAAACCAACATTACAAAATACTTTGAAGGAACAAAAACATATTTGACCCTTTAATGATTATACATACATCATTATAAAATTTGGAAGCTTTTAGTTTCTTATTTTCATCAACATGTTTTCATTAATAATTAAAAAATGTCACCTACCTAGTTTTTACTTCATTTCCTGTTTTCAAGAATATGCAAAGGAGAAACGGATTGGAAATAAGGTGACACTTATGTAATTATTTGTAAAAATATATTACATAAAAATGAGGGTAAAAACAAACCAAATGCACCCTTTTAAGAGCTAAAAAATATACAATTATACTCAACTAGGCTCTTTTTCATTATTAGACCCACAGACTGTCTTGGTCCTCACATTTTGCTTTTTCTTAAGGTGTTAGAGGCAGCAAGGTTATAAACCCGGCAGTATCACCTCTCAAAGCCCAAATTAATATTAGAGTTTTATTGTAAAATAATAAAATTTATTAGAGGGAGAAGAAGGGAAAATGAGAGCGAAGACTAATTGAAGAGCAATAGCGATGCAGGATTAACTAGCATCATAAAGGATAAGCTTACAGATCAAATGATCTGATCAATATTTGGACTTAGTTTTGATTTTGGGGATTATTGTATTCTTCAATAATCTTTACTAAAAGCTGTTAAGATGTTATTATATCAGTCTAATACTAGTATTTAAGTAACTTCTGCAATATTTATTCTGTCATGCCAAACTAATAACTAGAACCAATATTTTATTTTATTTTGTGCATAGCATCATAGTTGAGCTTGTTTTGGTTCATAAATAACGGTAAGTATATATAGTTGCCAATACTTACATGATACAGTGGAGAATCGGCCATATTGAAAAGAATTATTGTCATCTTAGGAGCTGAGAAATTACATGTCCACATGATGATCTTACTACTATCAGTCGTTGGTTTTGGTTTTACAACAGGAGCTTCTTCCCGAATAACCATTTTTTTCTTCTTAGATGAATGTAGGAGCAGCCAAGGCTTTAATCTGCTTATTACGATGTTGCATTGTAAACCTCCAAGCTTGAATTCTATGTCAGCTCTAATAGGCATAATTGTCTAGAGGTGGGGACCAAAAAATAAAAGTAAGTTTGCAGAAAATACAAGAAACAATAATTATAACTCAGTCTAATAGTCCATATCAGGCATTCTTGATTCATATTATGAGTGCATTGTCTTTTAGATATAAACTTTTGCAGAAATTCTATTATAAAATATTGTGGCTATCAACAAACAACTCTCCTAAAAGCTTAAGTTATTAGGTGAATGCTTAAAATTGTTATAAATATCTCCAAAACAAACCACTAGGAGTTCTGTAGGCTTGAAGCATGAACAACGTGCAAGCACACTATCTTGTGCTAAAAGTCAAGTTTTGTTAGAAGTATGAGATGGCAAATATCAAATTCTTCACCACTATATCAAGAAGACTCTAATACCTTATCGAGGACTAACCCTCCTAAAAGCTTAAGTGGTCTAATGCTGGTTTTGCAAGATAGTTTCATGAATTTCACAAATCAATGTGTAGGCCCCCAAAAATTACCACCTGCTGATTAAAGGCTATGATGCACAGATTCAATAAGCTTACAATATGGATTCGATTTGGCAATAAGATTATTTTTAAAATATATGAGACGTGAAGATTACATATGTAGATATGTACAAAAATTAATAAAACATAATAAATATATAATTTCAATTCTGCAAATCCAAATTATGAGAGAACTTTTTGGACATTATTAAATACTAAATAAACGTTATAAACAATTTTCATTATAAATCATCACCCATTAACAACAATAGTATCAAACTCCCTTGAGATCCAGAAAAACGGAAACTTCTATTTTTGGATAATCTAGAAACAATGCTTTCTTATTTCTATCTTATACTTCTCTGTTTCATATCCATTTATATCAAATTTTCACAACATTGTTTTAAATGCTTAGATAGTTTATAGATATATACATATTCAAGAAGTTTCTAAGAGTATAAGACAGGTATTAATATTGCATATGAGAATCAAATGCAAGTATATGTGCTTCATAGGTTAAAGGTTATATGACTTCAATAGGAAGATTGCTTTCCAATAAATTTCTCCATATAAATTGTATTTTACCCTTTTATTGCTCTTAATATTAAGAAAAGTTTCCTAGGTTGAGAAAACACTAAATAATACCAATTATACAAAGATGCAAAGGTGTGTTTTATGGATGGCAAAATAACTTACCTGTACAGGGACATACACAAAAGAGACCAAATTCACCCTCAATATCTCCAGGATGGAAGAACCAGCTTCTCTAAGAAGCTGTAATATCAAAATAGAAAAAGGTTGTCAGCAAGAAGGAAAGTGGAAAAATGGAAATCATATGAACTTCAAAAAATCAATAGACACACTCCATACATGAATTTCACTAAATTCAAGTTGAAAATGAAGACGTGTACTCTCCCCAGCATCTTTTGAGGGTCGTGATTTGATGCTTTTGAATTGGATGCCCGTGATGTTATTTTCAACAGAGAGACCACGTTCACGATGCACAAAACTCACATTTAGCTTTGGCAGATTGAAGCTGACCTACAATAAAAAAGCATAATTAACAGCTGAAATTAAAACTATTTGAAAAACCTTTGAACAATTTCTATCTTTGGTTAAATATAAACAGAAAATGTAACAGAAACTGATTGTCCAATTAAGTACCACAAAGTTATCATAATTTTGCTTTCAATAGTGGCCTACAATTTTATATTAAATTGCCTGACAAAAACCAAAAATCACCAAGAACATGAACAAGATATTCAGAGAGACTTACAAGTGAAGGAATCACATTAGCCACAAAGCCAAATTCTAATGTTTAAGAAAATTGAAAATGCCTCTAGAACTATCTACAACAAGGCATCTAATTTCTGATGTTCCGTAAAAAGAGTTCAAAGTTGGTGAAAAGCTCTACAAAGATGCATCACTATGCCACACAACCTACCAGCAAGATAAACTGAAGATATAATGCACTTTGCTAAGATGGACCAATATTCACCACGATCAAAGAATAGGACCTAGCAACATTCTTAATTGATAACACTAAATGGAGATAAAAGAAATAAGAGGAGTGCTAGGAACTCACTCTCTAGCACACTCTCTCAAACGCACTCCCCCTCATTGGTTAAAATATACTGAAAATCATTAAATATGATGTGAAATCCACAAAATTTTGTAATTTTCAATAAATTTCAACCAATAAGAAAGAGTATGTTCAAAAGAGTGTGTTTCTAGCATTTTTGAAAGACATCATAAAGAGTCACTAGATGACAATTAGATATAAGTATTAGAATCGAATAAGGCCTAACTCAACCCCCAGAATCCTGTTGAAGAGAGGAGGATTGTTCAAATCTTATAAGGAGTACTTTGACCATATTCCTAGCCAATGTGGAACATCTTGTTTGAGTTATAATCACTATCGTGTGGGTTCTGTTATAAACAGTATAGTTTATGTTATTTTGTTATGATTTAGTTGTTTTTGTTATTCTCTTGTAACTAAATGTTGACTCAGTAGTCAGTTAGACACCTATCATATAAATACCTGCAACCACTTGTATGAACACTTAAGAAATCAGTTTTGCATTCACTTGAACACACCTAGCCAATAGTTCTTGCTACAACCAACCTGCAGTTAGTAAGTTAAGACCCTACATGTGCACGCACACACACCATTGTTTCATAAATATGATGATGAAATAAAATCAATTCTCTTCTGAAAAAGTTCTCCATCTATTATTTTTCATCTTCTCTCTGATTTTTTCAAAGTATGACAACAAATATGGCTATATATTTCAAAGGAGAGAAGGCCTATAAGAGATGCCTTTTCTCAGCCTCCTCAATAGCATCCAAATTAATAAATTTCAATCAAGTCAGACTTGTTTATTTATTACTATAAGAAATAGGATTAGAAAGAACACGAAGACATAAGTCATGAATTTCAATAAAATACATGAAGTGATGCCCTGTCCTTGAGGAGGGTTAGATGAATCATGAATACATCCTTAATTACCCAAATAAGCCAAGCTATTTCAGGAACTTGAACACAAAGCCAACAGAACTCAACTACCTTATCTTTGCACCAAGGCTCGGGAAGAATATGTGATGATTAGAAAAACAAAGCATGTTTAATTTTGCAAACCTTTTGAGGAAACTTAGAAATATAGCCTGTAAGTTTTTCCCGCTTCTTGGCAGGCTCTTTTGTGCTCATAGAATCAACATTTGACCCTACATTTTTCTCAGAGCCAGAAGAAGATTCCACTGAACTCTTTTTTTTCACAAGCAACCCCTCATTCAAATTCACTGTGACTTCTCCAATGAAAATGTCCACACTCTTTAAAAGTATACCCACTTCCCTGCATCCAAAAAGAAGAAAAACAACTAAGAAGCCCTAGAAGGATAAAAAAAATGAAAATAAGGAAAGGATGAGAGTGTCCAAGTCAAGTAATTTTGCAGCAATGCTGCATAACACAAGAATAAGTAAAAAAAATTCTTTTAAAATACGAGGACATTTATAGAAACTGCAAAGCGGAAACCTGGTATAATTATAAAGATTAAAAAGAAAGTGCCATTTGACAGATAATATTATTTAAAATATATTCTTATGAACAAATGGTGAGCCACCTGAGTTGTGAACAAAACCAAAAGAAAGTTTTAGTTGGTTTGGAATTGTCAAATTTGGGTCCAACAATGCAACATTTATCAAACTAACAGCCTATTTCTAGTGCTTTAATTCAGAGATATGCACCATGTGTACACAAGAATCTCTCCCTTATAGTTGAAGCTTCTCACTTCAAAATTTCCATTGCCTTCAACCATAAGCTTTGCATTATATAGCTTGTTAACATCTTGCATACAAATTCACTTCCTTTTCTCCAACATCCACTCAAACAAGTGGATTGCATGATTTATATCATAAAAAAAATTATACAAGAAAGATTAGTACCTATCATGGCCAAATTCACATGAGACACAGAATTTTTCACAAATAAAAAGAGCAGAAGCCTTTTTTTTTGTAGCAATAGAGGCCTGGCTAGAAGCACTGCATTCTCCACCACTTAAATCAGACAACTGATTACAACTAACTTGAGGCTCACTAACAACAATGGGTAATATGTGTACCCTAACTAACAAATCTGACTCGGATCCACCAACTCTAGATATATCCACATTCAACTTCCCAATCTCAACAGTAGCTTTAGGTGTCTGCAATATTCAAACGAGATTCTCAGTGACCAAAAGAAAATGTTCAAATAAGATCTCAGTCACAGTAGAATCAAAAAGAAAATAAATACAAATTAATTCAAATATATGTGTAGCATGGTTTTAAATTTCGGTTGCGGTGAGCCAAAAAACCTTTACATTGCAGGAAATTGCGGGAAAATGCAGCTGATGTGGCCGCAATTGTGGTCGTGATGCGATTGTGGAGTGTCAAAATACCTTGACGTTGCGACCGCAGTTTAAAACCGTGTAGATATGTTGTATTAATCTTTGTTTTACGCCTCATAATGATGATAACATACTATTATCTAACTATCATTTTAAACATATCTATTTTCTACATGTTATGTGTTATATATTAAAAACTATTAACCTTAAACATCATTGTCACTTTTAATGGCCTCACACGGGTTGACATCTAGTTGTTATACAAACAAACAAACAAACAAGAGACACCAGTGTTGGAAGTTGGAACTTGGAAATACTAAAATCATGTATGTTTGGCCAAACAAAAAAAATTAAAATGATATAGAGATGCATGCATACCTTCAAAACAAAATTTGTCATACAAACTGACAAATATCGTGCAATGTTGCTTATAGTCTTCCACTTTCCCTTGCCGGAAGATCGGCCACTAGATTTTCGAGTTTTCTTCTTCTTCTCAGAGCTTTTGTTTGAAGGCCTAGTAACAACTTCTAAGTTGCATACTATTAGTTGCAACTTTGGATCCCAAGTACTAAAACCGACAACATGTTCAACCAAGGAAAGGCGTAAACTGAGTTTAATCTCACCAATAGATACATATTCAATAGGACCCTGTACATGCCATATATCAATAGAATATATTGCTATGGCACATTAGAGATAGAAACAAACATGTCACATATATCTTTTCTCAATATTTAATAACCTTTTGTATGTTAGTCAATTCCTATTTTCTACAAACTTCATGTGATAGTCATTGACATGATCCAAACTAAATACTCACGTACATCAAACAATCACCAGAACAAGACTCTATATGAAGACAAAGGTCATTTTCAAATTATGGGTTTTACGAATGCATATTAGGTTGGTTTTCCCTCAAATAATTGATCAACTGTAGGCTATTAGGTACTAAATGGAGGCAAGCTTATATTGTGAATATGAAAGAAATAGGATGTTGTTTTTAGATCAAGTACAGAAGTAGAATGTCAAGACATGGCAGCATGTTCAACTTATTTGGTTAAAATGTTGCTTCAAGAGTTAAAATTTGGAGATGAAAAGCCGATAAAATTAATGTGTAACAGTGAGTTTGCCATAGATATTTCTTCAATTTTCATGTTTTATAAGCAAACCAAACATACAGAAGTGGATTGGAAATTTACTCGTGAAAATTTGTTTGGATGCATTGTTACCAATTTTGTCAAATCTAATGATCAATTGGTATATGTATTCACAAAAGCTCATCCAAATCCTCAAATTCATTAAATCTATAGGAACTTGGATCGTATGACTTATCAGCTCCAGCTTGAAAGGGAATGTAAAAATAGATTCAATATACAATGTACAAGTTACTAGATTTATTGGTTATTTCACGGTAACTAGGTTTCATTGTCTATGTCCTAGATTCCTTATTTACGAGATCATTCATTGTTGTGTAAAATCCGTGTACCTTATTGTATAAATTTAGTATAAAATTATAAATGATATTAGAGTTCGGTGTTTCTCTCATTGAACCATTAATTATTCATGTAAATTTGGACCATTTACTATAATCCTTCTATCTTTACAGTAGTGATCACAACTTTTTTTTATTTGGGGTGTTGGGCAAATGGGAATTTGAGACAAAAAAATCCTATTCAACACGAAACTTATAGAAATTTTGTAATAGAAAACCATTTACTCATGTATTGTACACCAATTACAGTAATAAAATCCAATTAATGAATGAGGGGATTTTAATTACTACATCAAGCAGTTGGCAGATAGCATAGCAGGCCCTAATTCCCTTAAATTTTTCCTAACTTCAAAATAAGGAAGTGAATGAAGGCAAAGAAAAACCTTTTTAAACTTCACTTCCACGTCTCTTAAACTGTTACATCCACCAATGCAAAATCCAACGGATGCACCAAGTACCCGGCTCAAAATCCAAGACAGCAATGCAAAAGAAAATCTAGTGTATAATATGTGTAATCAGAATCAAGTAACAAAATGGTTCAAATTAAAAAACAAATCCCTGTAACACTACCTATAATGAAAACAAAATAATTGCAACATAACAACCAATCTTAAACCACAAATCATAATAAGTTTTTCTAATTCATAAAGCATAATATGGGATCATCATTTGCACCTAGGCAAACAACACAATGACAACGATATAAGCAATAAGCAAACTTAATAGTTAGGGGATAAAACTTTGGGTATTCTTCCAACCAGGGACAAAACTAGAAAAAATAGTTAGGGGATAAATTTTTTTTAACATGATATAAACAATAAGCAAACTTAATAATGATTTATAAGAAAATTAACTTTACTTATATAAATTAATTTATCTACTATAGTAAAAGAAATTTAAAATCTAACTTATAAATGAGAAAATATATTTAAAATCATTTAATGTAATAAATATTGTACAAAAAATAACATATGATTGCTAAAACTATATAGCAGATGAAATAAATAGTGTTGTCACAATTAATATGATGTGAGAAATTTGATTTTTAGCCAACTTTGAACAATATTACTTTACCAACATCTAAGAAAAAATAGTGTCTTTGTTTCGTATTTTTTATGCCTTTTTCTTCTCTATTATAAATAGTCACCAACATCTTTCTTTATGTTCTAATACCACTTCACCTTCTCATTGTTGCCATGTTAACCGCTAATGGCATCTCCTTCAATGTCCCTTTGTGACACCACATGACATCTTTACACAAGGGGCTTAGTGAATAACCATATTAGTGGCCTCAACACCACATTCTATTTTCAAGAAAAGCACTTTTGTATTAAGGAAGAAGGAATTTTCATAGTTATGTCCAAAAATTTGAGTAAAATATTTGGCTACAAGATAAACTGTAAGACAACCGATACTACCTTCGGGACTAACTTAGTTTTAAAAAATGGTATGATTTGATTCCAAAACTCTCATTTCCTCAATAACTTCTTAACAAAATATTGGATGAGAAAGAGCTACCTAGATAGCTTTCAAGAGTGGAAAACATACAACAAATGATAACTAAAAGTAAATTGGACTAAATAAAGGTGGTGATAACATAAATAAAAAATTATAATAAGATGAGGATGATAAGATAAGTGACTATCATTATGAATAATAATCTCTTTATCCTTATTATAAGATCATTTTCATAAATTTGTTTATCCATTTTTATAAGATCATTTTCTAATTTCTAGATGCATTTATTATTTTTTTTCTCTTACATACTCTTACTTAATTATTTTCTCTCCAAATATTAATAAAAAATAATTAAGTGGATAAAAAGACAAGAAAAAGATAATTTTAGAATGATAATATAAATAATTGACAGATTTAATAATTAACTAAATCAAATATTTTTCTTAACGGATTTGAATTAGTTAAAAATGACATAATTAGGGTAATTGAGAAGTGAGACAAAGGTTACAACTAAACTAAAGCAAGTTAAGATATTAGAAAAGGCAATGAAGCATCAAAAGTTTGTCCTTTGAAAGTTTCAAAATTAATGATAAAAACAACTTTACTGTATCAAAAAAGGCCAATGACTCCTCTAAAATGCTAAAGTCACTACTCTAAATCTGCAACACAACATGATATATAGTGAAGGAAAAGATGAATATAACTTTCTAACTTTTAATATTGCACACAGATCAGAAGCACGAGCCTTATGTGACCTATGAATTTTTTGTAGGTCATTTGTTGATCCTATCGGAAGCCAAAGTTCAATGAAAACTTAAATTTTAGGTGGAGCTTTGACCTACCAAACAAAAGTATTAAGTGCATGTTGAATCTATTAGATAAAGCACATTTATCACATGTTTCAAGTTAATAGCTTATTGTATGTAAGTAGGGCTTAGATTCAGCATCACATTTGTATTCAATGTTTACATGTTGTAAATATAGTGTGTAAAAATTGCTTAGTCAAACAACTTTTCTATATGGTATTAGTAAGCCACCCATCCGAGTAACTAGTGGTGCTCCATACTGTACATAGCTAGCTAGCCACCCTTTTTTAGATATCACCACTGTAAACAACCTTTTACAATAAGTTGCAACCACCACCAAACTTTTCAAATGGCTTTCGTGGTGAACCTCGATGGTCAGCGACTTCTAACAAATGACTTTCCAATGAGTTTTTTTAGCAAACTTTGAACAAGATTACTTTACCAACATCTCAGAAAAAATATTGCCTTTGTTTAGTATTTTTTTTTTATGCTTTTTTCTTCTCTATTATAAATAGTCACCAACCTCTTTCTTTATGTTCTAATACCATTTTATCTCCTTATTGTTGTCATCTTAAGTCTTAACCTCTAATGGCATCTCCTTCAATGTCAACTTCACCAATGTCCCTTTGTCACACCACGCCACATCTTTACACGAGGGGCTTAGTGAAGAACCATATTAGTGGCCTCAACACCTCATTATATTTTCACTTACATGACCACGCTTGGACCATTCCATACCAATAGGTAACTTTCTTTACTTACACCCTCTTTTACTTAAATTCCCAAAAATCCAAGCAAACCTTTTACTCTTCAAATTGATTTCAACCAAAAATGTCTAACAAGTATTCAAAAATCAATCTTACCCTCTAACATTTGTTTACACCATACATTCTAATCAAAATTGCATAAAAACAATAATAATTGAAAATCATCACTGAATATGTTAAAATTCAATACGAGAAACACATTTATCAATAAAATAAATAATGATCGAAGACTTACATGAATACGAACAACAATATGATACAAGATAACGTGAAACCGTAGAGGAATCTGGCCGGAGAAATTTCCATTTTTATTCGATGTAAAAAGTCACTTCTGTGTCAAAAAGGACAATGAAAATCAAAACACCTTCTGATCACGTTCAGAAAATGGCACATTCCAAAAGAAGAACATGTTTCTTTAATCATGTAACACCATTGCATAGTGCACCAAAGAAAGTACCATGGAATGAAAAGAAATCTAAAGTAATTTTTGCTTGTTCTTTAAAAGCGTGTAACGAGTGTTTTAGAATTAAGATCCGCTCCGTGTGGTTCTCGATGATCAAAGGCATGCCACTAGTGTGTTGTTATTATAATATGAATTTATTTTTATTTTTTATCAAAAAAATATTTTTAAAAAATAATTGAATAAAAATTCATTTACCTTTAATTTAATTCAAATTACATACCAATTTTAGCTTGCAAATAATTTAAAAGTAATATAGTCCTATTTGTTTATTTTACACATAAGATCAATTTAAAGGAACCATTTCTTAATCAATATCATATATCATGATGATGATAGTAATGATATTTGTGTGAGATCACTATTTTTTAATAAGTGCATAAAATTTAATTCAATATTTATTGAAAAATAACCTAAGTTCTTATCAAGACATGAATATATTTTTCTAAAAAAACAAAGAATACATTAAACAAAAATGGGGCGTAAGAGCATATTTTTTCCTAAACCAACATTGTCTCACATCCCAATAGATTAAAATCCAAACCTACTTAAAATATCTAAGATATAAATACACACACTCTCACGCACATACATACATGTAACGGTATATTTTATAATATGATCATTTTTATAAGAAAGTGAAAAAAATAAATATTAGTAATACAAACATACATGAATAGTTAAAATTTAATGTCTTGTTACTTTTTAAAAAAACATACCATTTTATATTTTAACTTTGATCATTCATGACAAGTTTTAATGATTAAATTTATTCCTTTCTCACACATACAAATATTATACCACATATTTGAGAGACACCACACCAAAAATGACCAGTGCAACTTCAACCAACCAATTAAATTTGATCAATTTGAATTTTATTTTATTTTAAATTCAAACCGATCTGTTAATACTCATAGTTGGACTAATTTTATGGTTAGATCACCGTGTAAGACTATTTAGCACTATCGATGATGCTTAACTTATTTTATCAAAATATAATTTAAACTAATAAATTCTCTAATCAAACATTATAGATATTCCTTTAAAAAAAATATAATTTTTGGTACAGAATTATAATTTTATTATTATTCGTTCATTAAAAAATGTCTTTTATGTTGTTTAATTATTGATTTTATGGTATATGTTTATGTAATTTTTAGCTGATTGTTTAGAATTTAGATTGAATGAGAAAAGATTGTGGAACATGGCTATGCATCTGCAATTTGAAAGCCATGTTAAAGGTTTTGCAAAGTCGATCTGAAACGTTCAACCATGGTGTACGTGCATAAGTGAGAAACTTAATGAAGGAGATGGGGTGTTTTTGGGATAATTTTTTTTATAAAAAAAAAACATGTGTCTATCATGTGACTAAGAATATAAGTAAAGTTAACTATGTTTACAATGGAGGGAGTGCAATCGTAATAGAGTCAAAAAGTTAGAAATTTTTGTGAATGGTAAAAAATAAGACAAACTTGTGTAATTAGAATAAATCTTAAGGAAAATTTATCTAATTTGCTCTTATAAAATTTTAGTTGTTTTCCTCTTTAACAAAATCATATTTCTTTCATTTAAGAATAATAAATTATTCCAATCCTATTTTAAATATAGCATCATTATGTAATTCTAAATATATATTATATGAATTACAATATATATATATATATATGAGTAATGTATCTTTAGAATTACATAACAAATTAACAATGCTATATTTTAAAATATATATTATATGAATTTTGCTTATTATTTTATATCAATTTTTATGACTAAATCAATTTACATTGATTTCACAAATAAAAAGTAAAAATGAAGCAAATTTTTAAAAAATAAACAAAGGATATTGTGCACAAATTACGCAATTTTTTTATGAGTAAATCAATTTACCTTGATTCACAAATAAGAAGTATAGCAACTTTTATAATTTGTGTTGTTGAAGTCTTGAAGATAAAAAGAATCGATTTTTCATTCAAAAAAGGAAAAGACACAAATCTATCAATCGTCAGTAAAAAAAATCCATCAATCATATAACGTAGAATACTATAATTTATCTAATAAAAACTGTGGGTCACCCATAAAGACTGTTCTTGGATTGGTCAAGTCCACGCATGCCACATAACATTTCCATGTCTCAATTCTCAAATCTCAAATCTCAAATCTCAACCCCTAAGTTTCCACTTTCAATTTTTTTTCCTGGCCTGGAGACGTGTTCTTGGACTCACTGGAGGGTTTAACTTCTTACACCCAGCAATATTCTGATACACCCAACACTTTTGTTGAAAACCCAATATTACCCTTGTATGTTTTGCTTTACTTTCCCTTCTCATTCATTATTTGGACATACACCAGCTGAACCTTCTTCCTCCTCGTCATCTTCTTTCGTCTCTGATGTGTTTGTTGCTTCTGGTTTCTTGGTTCTAGCTT
>PYAF01001420.1:1514105-1566138 GCA_007407185.1 Glycine tomentella
GAACGGCGCAGCGGAGCAGAGAATGGAGAAGACGAAGCGGGAGCAGAGAATGGAGAAGACGAAGCGAAAAAGAAAGGCTGGGTGTATAAGAAAAAATTTCAAACACCTTTATGTATTATTTTAAAAGGGGCATTTTGGGAATTCTACTATTCATGGCTGGGTGTATCGGAACTTTGCCTGGTGTGAGAAGTTGGACCCCTCACTGGATCATAGATTATTTGTGGTTATTTTTTAAAAAAATTGCACACAATAATAATCGGTGATAATCAAATAAGATTCTCCCACTTTCTTTTGGGTTACGTTCAATTATTAATAGCAAAACGCAACCAACATTTCTTTTTCCTTCTTAATTTTTCCCTGTCTTTTCCTTCCCTTTCTTTCATTGGCTTATTTGGAAACAGAGAGAGATACGAGGAAGGATCAGTGAGATTAAATTGACTTTTGGTCTTCTCCTTCTCCACTACGTTGCTACTACTTGCTTCTCCATAAAGTTCTTTCTTTGGACTTTGGTTGAAGAAGAAAATAATAGAACTGAGACTGAAAGTGAAACAATGGGTTGGATAGAAGCAATTTACACTCTTTTAACCAAATCATTCACCGTCCTTTCCTGGTACTCCAACTCTTCTCTTCATTTTTTTTCTTTACTAGTTACTTTAAAATTTACTGGCAATTATTGGGTCTTATATTCTATAATGTTGATGTCTGCATTTTTATTTTTATTTTTATTTTTATTTACATGCAGGTCTCCAGTTAGTTTTCTTTGCCCATTGTAAGTACATAATCTTGGCTTCTCTCGTATCTATTATCTATAGTTTATAATGTATAATAACAATAATAAAGGGAATATCCCCACTTGGTTTACACATTTTGTTAAACTTCTTCATCCTTTTAACTGCACTTCAAACCACTCATTATTCTCTTTCAGACTTCCATGTCAAATTAACTATATAAATCTCTTAAAAGAAGAAAGAAAAAACTGATAAAAGATATCAAATTTAATATTTTTCAAAAAAATAAAAAATGCAGAGAAGGCAAGTGCCTGTCCTTCTGCTAGTTTCTTCATTAAAAAAAAAGTTTTTTTTTTGTTTGTGAAATTGGTACCTAAAATTTATTTTATTCTTTTGCAGGTTGGTTTCTGTTCGGGCAATGGAGAGTGATTCCAGGTCCAGCAACCAGCGATGCCTTGCTTTTTGGGTTCTGTTTTCCTTGTGTATGATCGTGGAAGGGGAACTTTCTGTGTTATTTAACTGGTACTTTTTTGTTCTGATGAGAATTAATTGATAATTTGGGAAACTCATTTTTGTATCCAAAGTGTAATTAGTTTAGTTTAATCGTTAAGCTCATTTAACTGTTCATGCATATTGTGATCATTTTAATTTCATCTATAACTACAAAATTTGGTACCTTTAATCGTCAAGTCATAATTCTATTCATGTTTAGCTTCTTGATTGCTGTGAGGGTGAGCTTGAAGGTAGTCTTGTTTAGTGAAATGATGTCATTCTTTGCATGTGTTCAAACAACTTCATTTGATTTTTAATCATCTTTTCCTTAATAGGTGTCACACAAATATCTCTTCCTGTGTAATCATTTCATATCATGTCCTTTTTTGTTAGCAATGAGCACGCATCCATCTTAACATACTTATGTTATTCCCATGTTTTTCTCTTGTTGTGTCTATAAAGTTCAGCATTCACATTCATAGAGTACAACTGGTGATAAAACTTCCCTTTCAATTTGATAGGTACTTTGCAGTCACAAATAACCACTAATGTCTTTCTCCATTTTAACCACTCGGCTCATGTCACATGTGACATCTTCATTCATTTTTTTTGTCATTTTCTAATATTTATCCCAAATACTTAAACTTATAAACTTGTGGTATATGACATATTTTCCAGTTTTTACCCCCCCAAGATACTTTTCTCGTTTTTCTACAAAAATTACAATGTATATATTTTGTTTTATCCCCACTCAAGCAAAAAGCCTTTGGTTTTAAAGTATGTTTCTAAAGCTCAAGTGTAGAGTTAATTTCTTCCCTTGATTCCTCAATTATAACCATATCGTCTACAAAAAGCATGCATTTAAGGATAATTTTTTGTAAGTCACTGACAGGGTTATGAAAGAAAAAGAAAAAAAAATAGACTACTACTAAACTCGATTGTTCATTCCCCTACATTCGTTGTCTGCTGCATGAAACCAATCACACTTGTGCGTATGTTTGAATATCCTGATCTTTTGGTTTTATGCTACAATTTTTCTCATTTTTAATTTGGTTGTTGTTACAGCCTCCCATGGTGGCCTCATGTGAAATCCATAGCAACTATCTTGCTGTCAATACCTTATGTTGGTGCAGCACCTTCTGTCTATAAATTTTTAACTAGACACTACTGTACTTGGAGCCTATTTATAAGGACATCAAACATCTACAGTGAGAAAAGCACACATTTGGAATCAGATGAGGATAGTAAACTTGTTGATGTCTCTGACCAGAAAACAAGTCAAATACAAGAAAAGAAACTTGAAGCATATCAAATATTGGTTTCAAGTTTTTACCACAGTATTTTCATGCCTTTACAGCAAATTACTGTCAACTTCTGTGATAAGAGCAGACATTTGGGATCAGATGAGGATAGTAAACTTTTTGACATCTCTGACCAGACAATTACGACAAGTCAAATAGAGGAAAAGAAACTTGAAGCATATCAGGTATTGGTTTCAAGTTTTTGCCCTAGTATTTTCATTTAATTTCTCATTTATCTGTTAACTCCAAATATGCAGTTGTCATACTAAATGTCATTCTCAATTATATAAGTTTTCACCATCTACTCTAACTCTATTTGTCATTGTTTCAATAGATATTAATATAGACTTTTTATAAAACTGTTTGCATCAGGAGACAGATGATATCGCTGGTTGTGACAAGACAGAAAGCAGTTACACAATGCTAACTAGTAAAAATCCAGTCCAGAAGGAATGGAGCTGTGCATTATGTCAGATTAGTACAACCAATGAAAATTGCTTAAGGGCACATCTTAAAGGGAGGAAACACAAGGATAAGGAAAATGAGCTTAGAGTTGAGTTATCCTCTACTCAGAAAAGAATCAAAGGGATGGTTCTACTAACGAATCTCAACCAAATTGCAAACATTCTCGATCCTGTTTCCAGATCCATAAGATGGTGTGAATGGACAAAGCCAGAGTTTGGATGGACAAAATTAAACACTGATGGTTCTATTCATAGTAACACTGCTAGTTTTGGTGGGCTGCTTCGTGATTACAGGGGCGAACCAATATGTGCTTTTGTCTCTAAAGCTCCTCAAGGAGACATTTTCTTGGCTGAGCTGTGGGCCATATGGAGAGGCCTTGTTCTTTCCTTGGGTCTAGGGATTAAAGCAATATGGGTGGAATCAGACTCCATGAGTGTTGTGAAGACGGTTAATAGAAAGCAATTTTGTCTAAAAGCTGTTGGCTATTTGAAGCAAATATGGAAACTGTTAAAGAAATTTGATAAATATCAAATTTCTCACTCGTGGCGTGAAACTAATAGAGCAGCAGATCATCTTGCTAAGATGGATCTTTTGGTAAATGATTTGGTTTTGTGGCCAGTTGATTTTCCACCTAGCCTTTGCAGTATCATTAAAGATGATGCCAAAGGAACGAAATATCTTAGACGATGATATCTAACTCTCAAGGTTAGTTTCAGATTGCCATCTGAATGGGATGAGGGGGAAGTGGTAAGTATATATAAAGAAAAAATTAGAAAGCTCTGAGTAGAATCTTATGCTGTAGCTTCTATTTGGAAATATCACTGTTTAAGACTCCACAAAATTCAAGATGTACAGAGTTGCTGCTACCAGCAAGTGACGTTATTTACGTTGTAGATAGCATACATAGACTTACACTGTTGTTATGATCCCACATTGTCTGAGTTTATGGCCAAATTATCCTTATAAGCTATGTTTTGGTTATGCCTTCTCCATTCTTGAGCTAACTTTTTGAGTCAGGCTCGATCTATTCTCAATTTTTTTTTAAATTCTAATTTGCAATCATGGGAAAAAGGTGCAATGTATATTCTCTCACGATATTTAGAAAATTCAGTCTTCGTTTCTTCATTTGTTTTTCTTTCTCAAAAATATGCTTCCTTAGCTGTACTTGCTATTGATAGAGCTACCCTTGGTTATTGTTGATATGGAAGGTTTAATTCTGTTTGACTAAATTTTCTATAGCATTGAACCTCTAATTCTCTCTTCTCATTCTGTTACCTCCGGAAAAGAAAAGGAGAACACAGAAAAGAATACGTGACTGAGAAAAATGGATAATGTTTTGTAGACATTGAGAGAAAAAGAAATATTACAAAAGTGATAATATGATAGATGATATAATTGAGATGCAAATAGTTAGAGGAGTGTTTATGCTGTTGGAATCCATGTATTATTGTTGTGTTTAATTCACGCATTTTATAGATGGCTCGCGAAAACCTATTTGACAATATGATAGGCTTGTAAACAATATCATATGAACACTTTCTGTCATATTCTTTGCACCAAGGTCCCTTAATTTCTTGTAATTAAATCATAAGGTTTGATATGATTTTTGTTATTGTAAAATCATAAGGTTCATTCTAGCTTCCAACTGCATCAACTCTCATTTGAAAATACTCATAAGGATTGTCTAGGGTTTGTACAATGTGAAGGAATGCATCCTTCATATTCAAAATCTTCACCAGAATTGCTCCTCTTTGTATGCTGGATTTTTAAAGTAGTCATTGAATAATCAATTATGTCCTTCATGACTTTGTTCTATGTGAGTTCTTTGATGTTCACACAAGTGCAGTTATTGGTTTTTCATTGCATCAACCTTGTGTATTTTTCTTCCTAGTCATCCAAGCACGACTAAATGTTAAATCCATTATTTCAAAATTTTAAAGTTAACAAAATGTTAATATTGATGACGGAAATCAGAAGAAATGATCAAAATCAGTTACTTTAAAAATTTAAAGGACCATAATGAAATTTTTAAAATTTAATATATCAAAATGAAATAAGTGTAAAATATTATAAATCAAAAGTAGCATTAAATCTTCTTTTTTCCTAAATTGTCCACTTCTAGAACCCATTTAAGCCTCATCATTAATGATGAGCTAGTTGGCACCTGGTAGCGATTGAAACATGACCAATTGATATGAAAATAAGAGCATGAAAAATTGAAAGTTACCTATATTTAGATTGTTTTCAGTTTTGTAAAATGTGGGATTTTAAAATTTTGGGTTAGTTGGTTGGTTGATAATTTTGCATGAAAACTAATACATTGAATCAGTTTAGATTCACTGGGTGGCAAAATAAAGAGATGAAATTGAGTATTTGTGAGTATCTAACTTGAAAAATTGAATGAAGAAAATTTTTGAAATACGAGAGTCTATATGAAACAAATGAGGAAATTTTGAAAGACTAAAATAACGAAAAAATTGAAAATTTTGGTTAAGACCTTGTATAGCTTCTTTGATTTCTCAATAAAAAGAAATATGACCAATGATTTGAATGTATGTAGAACAAATTTTATTTTTTTAGTTCTTACTGCTAGATAATATTCATAAATTTTATGATAAGTACTTAAAGATTCATAGTAAACTTCTATAGGAACTTCTCTTCTAACGAAATAATGTGTTGATCTAGTCATCACCAGAGCCACAAAGGACTATTGAAGTTTATTCTTTTTGTTGATAAGCTACAATTGCATCAGTGTATAAAAATTCAGTGTTAGTCTCATTTACAGTGCATCTACTTGATCAAGAAGTACCCAAGAAAGATGTCTTTAAATATTTGGGATCAATTTTACAAAAAGATGGTGAGATTAATGAGGATGTAAATCATAAAATCAGAGCAAGGTGGATGAAATGTGGAGTGCCTCGGAATTTTTGTATGACTGCAAACTTTCCCAAAACTAAAAGGAAAATTCTATAGAATAGCTGTAAAACCAACAATGTTATATGGAGCAGAATGTTGCCATGCACATAGGCAACATGAGCATAAAATAGGGGTAGCAGAAATGAGGATGTTAAGGTGGATGTGTGGTTATACGAAGATGAATAAGATAAGAAATGAGGATATTCGACGAAAGGTATCAGTTGTACTGGTGTGTGAAAATATGAGAGCATAGATTGAGGTGGTTTGAACACGTTATAAGACAAACACTTGATGCTCATGTAAAAACAAGAGTTTGTTACCAAGAGCTCGACACAAAGAGAGGTAAAGGTTGACCAAAAAGGAAATGTAGTTAAACAAAACATAATAGAGTGAGATATAAATTGACGAACGGTATGTCTTAAGACGGAGTTGATAAAAGCTATAACTTGGTGGAACGTTAAATCCATTAATATTTATATGTTCTTTTATTTTAACTTATTTTTCCTCTCTTTTGTTTTATTCTTTTTCTTCTCTCCCTTTATCTTTCTTTATCTTATTTTCGATCTATTATTGGATTCATCTACCACTAACTCTATTTAATTTGAGTTAAAGATATTGTTGATGTTGATATATTAAAAATCTGAAAAGTAAATAAATATAGCAGCCAAAAACTTTATTATTATTATTATTATTATTATTATTATTATTATTATTATTATTATTATTTCATAAAAAGTATATGATCATAGCCAAAAAGAAATTAAATAATGTTGTTTAAAGTATCTACTAGTTTCGTTCCAAAAAAAGTATATCAGCAAGAAACTA
Source organism: Glycine tomentella (assembly GCA_007407185.1). Lineage (NCBI taxonomy): Eukaryota > Viridiplantae > Streptophyta > Magnoliopsida > Fabales > Fabaceae > Glycine > Glycine tomentella. The sequence continues at coordinate 1,520,833 of PYAF01001420.1, forward strand.
ATATTATTTATTTCATTATAATTTTCATTCATTCAATATATTTTTCCTAATTTCTTTTCGTCGAAAGTGTAAAGGAAATTACAATTTGACCACATTACTACTGTTCACAATACAAAATTCACTCTACACCATAATACCTTCTATACTCGAAACTTCTCTAAAACCAGTTTGGTTACACTAAGAACGAGCCTGAAAAAATTATAAATTATTAACAGATATAATAAAAATAATTTATTCTACTCAAACAATTTTTTATCATACTGTAAAAAATTTATATAAAATGGCTTGTTCCCCCAAACCAAAATAAACCATTACCCATGCACCAACAATCTTAATAGGTTGTACCTTAAATTCATAACGGTATCCCTACGAATATGACCACGTACTGAGTTTATTCATCGTTGCATGGAAGTAATATTCGCATTAATATACGATCTTGGCTGATTTCGCAACACCACTAGCCTGAGTTACTGAAATAACCATTACAGTGCAAAACTGTTGATTGAAAAACTGCCAATGGCATTTCCCATTGCAAATATACGACTGTACAACATATGAACATGATATTAACTTGAAAACTTCGACCCCCTGTACCACTCAATTCTATTTTAAAATAGGTCCTACCCTAAAAATGTAATACATTGTATTTTATCCCCTCCCCACTGAAGCTTCTCAACCAAATCCAAAACCCTCACTTGCTTCGTGAATTGCCAGCAGTAACCTCTCTTCTAAATGTTGTTTAGATGGATACTCCGGCAAATCTAATTGATTGAAGCTGCATGAAGAAAATTCCGTTTTGATTATTTCAAATCATACGACTATAATGATCCATCAAAAGATAAATATAGCCAATAGCTTACAGATAATCACACCGAATGATAATAGGTATATAGGCCAATAGGGAATTTTGAAAAGGGGAAAAAGACATACCAAGTATGAGCAGAAGGCAAGTGATCAGGACTTCCATATGCTTTGTGTATCTGAAACTTCTGGGAGCCTGAAATTCCTTGAAGAGCGCTAAAGCCTTCCAAAGGCACCTGAAACGTTAGTGGAAAAAATGTTTTAACGGCTTCAAGTTTGCAAAAATAATATTCCCAACATCATTAATATATCATAAATCCCAGGACAAAGAGAAAGCTCTGATCCCAAGGTTGTCAAAATTGAGATCTTACGGGGAGAAGAATGAAAGAACTCGTGTAATTGGAACATGAATCATAAGATCTTTACCACAAGTATAAAAATATTATAATATAACTAACTAATACATATGATCATTAAAATTCACTGGTTTTTAATGTTTCAATTTATTTTATGTTCCAAAGCAAATAGAAGAAAAAAATCAGCAGAAAGAAAACAGACATGAAAAATAGTCTAGATATCTTGTATTTCAAATGAAGGCCCCAAAAGCCAAATTTGTGGGTTTCAGGAACAAAAAAAATAAGAGCTTCTTCGGCAGTTCAGCCGGCCCTGGTAGAACACAACATATAGTCCAGAAAGAAGAGACACTGATCATCATCACAAACAAAAAACTCAGACCAAGAAAAGATGCCCCAACACAAACACTCCGACACAACAGACAAGTCAGTTCAAGAGAGCAGACAAGTACAAATGAGAGGTGGTTTATAACAAGATCGAAAAGTGAAGTAAGGATTTTGAATGGAATTGCATTAGAGAAGGCTTCAACAGCTTGGAGGAAGAAGGATCTAGAACAGAAACAACAAAAAATGAGTTTGCCATTCAGGTCACCCAACCCACAAGCCCAGCTGCATCAAACAAATACAAATAGTAAAAAATCGCAGATTCCACAGCCCTACAAGTATGAACAGCTATTTCTTGTCCCACTAATTCCTGATCCTAATCGGGATCCAGCTTGGAGAGGCTTCCAAAATGAAGACTGCAATTCTGCAATCTTAATCACAATTTTGAATACACTACAAAGATAATTGGGATGTATTCAGGAAAAAAAAAAAAAAAACTCAGGTCATATATCCATCCTCATCTCAGATCAGTCAAATTATAGCTATCATAAAAATATCCACAAGGTTCCAAAGCCAACTACATACACCACAGCAGCTCTTAATCATGTGACACTCACTCAACTATAATGCTTCAGAAATAAATTGAATGTGTAATGAGGTATGATTGCATGTAGATAGCAAACACTTGGAAATTCACCAGAAAATGAGTAGCATATAAAAAATTAAAATGTTCAAAAGTCCAGGTTAGCAAGCAATATATACCTTGGATGTGCCTGTCACAAATTGCAACAGTCGAGCTTTGTCTTCTTTGCTCAAACCTTGAACAACCTCCCAAAACCATTGGATAACAGGCGATGCAGCACTATATCCAGAATATTCTGTATTTGCTCTCAAGTCATCCACTGAAAGAAAATAAAATACATAACAGTTAAATTTGCCCTTCCATGCAATTTAGACACCAGTAAAGATAGTATGTGGGGAGAGCAAATGAAAATAATCACATCAGTTAAAGTAATATAAATGAAAGGAAGTCTCACAGTCAATATCAGGAAGTCCACTGATCAACAATTCCAGCTCTTTGTCATTGAATATCGATATCAACTCCCTGGCAATCAATTCATTGAACCCTTCCAAGAAGGAATTTATTTGAGGTCGAATAGCAGTTGTCAGCCGATGCTCGGCAACCAAATCAACATATTGATGTTTGTTCTCCTCAGTAACTTTGATATTCCGTCCCCCGGGAATCAACTCATAATCAGTCACCTATACATGTTCATGATTAGACTACAATAATGCAAAATCCAATCTTCCATCTTAGGTTTAAAGGCACGGTCAATACCTCTGTTCGTTCATATAAGATCAATTTTTCCTCATCTGCATCAATGCTAAAAGTAAGATCCAGAACATCACTGATGTCATTCTACAGTCATACCAGAAACACAGACAATTATCACAAATTGAACAATAAACAAAATGAGATGAGAATACACAATGGGAAAGGGGAGGAACTACATAAATGCACTTGCCTCAAGCATCCATTTCAAATTTTTGAAATAATCAGGATCAATGGCTTCAATATCATGATATGTAACTTTGACTCCAAGAATGTGCTTGTAGAATGACCGAGTAAAATGAACATCCAAGAGTTGACCATCAAATAATGCTTTGCCAACCTGAATGAGATAGAAAAGAGTTTAAACTAGAATCATATGACTAACAGCAAACATTCAGAACAGTTGAAAAGGGACTCACCACTCTACCAACAAATTTGAAATAAGATAAATGCTCTGTTTGGTAAACAGAGTTAGGGTTTGGCTGAAATGTTGATTCATTGCCCACTGTAGTAAAAAGCAGTGCTCCTTTATCAAAAATAACTCTGGACAATAATTGATACCATTCCCTTGTAAGCCCACCTGCATCAATACCCTCCTCCCCTTGGAAGTGAACAGTCAACCTTCCCTTCAAATCTTGAGTTGATCTCATGCGAAGCTGGTTGTAAGAATCTTCTAGAACATATGCCCTTCTAACTGATATTCTCAATGGGCTATGATGATGGTCATGCTGATGCTTAATTTTTGATCGGAAGTGGGCACGCTTGTTATCAAAATCAATAAATCTTGGAACCTTTAGCATGAGTGAGAAAGATTTCTCAAGCAAACCAGGGTTTTGCCTTAAGAAAGCATTTAGTAGCTTCCTATGCTTCTCAGAGAACCGGACAAAAGGCATATGTTTCTCATCTACTTTCACAGCAGTTCCAGATGCTTTCTGGGGAGTTGCAGATGTGGTGGCATACTCAACATCAGAAATAACGGGGATACCTGAGTCATGACTAGCACCTGGCTGAGCAGGATGCAATTTCTCACAAACCACAAAGAAAGATTCAATGTATGGTAAGATATTTTGAGAGCCAGCTGGAAGTGGAGGCATTACACCAGACGGTTTAGACACAAAGGTACTAGAAGATATAGAAAATTCAGATGCAGACTCTGAGTAGGATTCTATCTTGCTTATGCAACAGCTAAGCTCATGCCACAAGGGCTCTAATGCTGAATTGATTTCCCAAACCTCAGAAAGAGCAGGAGTACCTCTATCATTCTCTTTCTCCGTCAGTAAGGTGACAAGGGAAGTCAAGGCTTGCAAAACTCTCAAAATTGCAGCTCCATCAGTAGAAGAGGTACTAAGCAGAGCTTTTATTGCTTCACTAAAGACACGTAACTCATTCATTGCAGATGAAGTCAACTTTTGAACTGCTTCAGCCAGCTCAGTGACAAAAAGCTCACAATGCGTTGGAGCAATGGCCACCAATTTCTTCATTACCTCCGCAACAAGATTATATGCATTATCTGACAAACTGGGAGGAATACACAAAATGTCAGATGAACTCCATGGTTACTAAACAACATTGTATCTACAACAATTATAGCCAGATGCTCTAATTGGTGGTGACTAATATCAACTGTGGCATTACAAACAAAAAAAGCAAGCAAATGCACATATCAAGAAAACTGACACAACTGGCTGACTTAATATAAAATTAGTTTGATGCTTCTAAGTCACAGTTTTATCACCCCCACCCCATCCCTCTCCAAAATACAGGAGCTCCTACTGATGGTGTATAGATACACAAAAGCTAGCTATATTGGCAACAAGCATAGGCCAAAACGCATACCCTTCTTGTGCAAGCAGTGAGCACAGGAGCCGGAGTTCTGCTTTTGGAAGATTACTCAACACTCCATGTGACTCACATTCAACATTAATGCCAGAGGATGTTGGTTTGGAGGAACCATCAACTTTAGATGCATCATCCACAGAAGATAAAATATTAGAATCTGCATTCGCATTGGCTTCCACGGCAGAAATTTGTGGAGCTGATGATGGGTTAGTAGATATCAAGGATTTGTCAGATGACTTGTTTCCAGCACTGTCAATGATAACATCCAGTAAATTTAGCAGCTGAAAACACAACACAGATTCAAAGACAATTGTGTCAACACTGTCTGAATGCACAAGAAATTACAAAACAAATATGCCAATAAAACCAAAGCATCACCTGCTCAAGGTGGGCTATGCTTCTCAAATAAAGTGGTTGGTTCAAGAGACCCAATAGCATTGCAATGGCGATGTACCCATCATTACTTTCACTTATATTTACTTCATCTTCAACAACCATCACGGCTTTTCCCCGTGCATCATCTGGTTCTTTTATTGCAGGATGAGGCAGCCTACACTGAAGCAAAATTTTTGCCACGTACAGATGATTGCGAGCAAGATAAGTGAGAGTTTCAAGTATTCTACGAGACAGCAAGGGGGGAACTCCTGTGATTAAATAATAGGAAAGGCATTAATAAATTCATTAGGCATTAACAAAAAAATTGTCCAAATATTATAAATAGACACTCCAGTAAGAAGAAGCTCATGAATTAAGAAAATAAATAACATTACAGACAAATCTTAATTGGGAAGATTCACAACCATAAGAACCAACAAGTTATTGCATTTATGTCGCATAATCAAAACCAGGACAATTGTTTATAATCACAACATAAATAAGATTAATCAAGTACTCTTACCATCAAAAGATTGAGGACGTGAATACATTACATTGCTCTGACAACCATATAATCTATATGGTGGCTCAACTTTACTACAATAACTGACAGGCCTTTTTACATCAAGCATTAGCATGTCCATCAGAATTTTCACCAGAGAGGTTCTTGTTTCACTATGGGCACAAAGATTTAATAGAAGCCTCTGGAGTTGGCCTTTATAGAGTGGCTGCAAAAACGCAATCGACAAATTATAGACAATAAAGAATAACTCATTAAATTACTTCTTCCAATCACAAATTAATACCTGCACTACGCGAAATAACCGAATCATTGCATGCAAAGCTTCTGTGTCAACTAGAGGTGCTCCATCAGCTTCAACAACCTGAACTCCACCGGACCGGCGAGAAGAAATGGTTCCCCCTGCTCCATCCAGACCAGAACCAATACCTTCACGTCTTGAAGTCTCCCCTCTACGACTTCTAGGATACATACCAAAGAGGGTACGACTGTAACGGTGTGCAAACCTCTCCCGCAACATATTTGCCTCAGCAACAAGAGCAGGTGTAAGATTGGCAAGGATAGTATCTGGTGACGTCAACAGAACCTGAAGGGGGAAAAAAACTTAAAACCAGAGACAATCTCACTTTTATATAACAGCAATGAACTGACAAACTTGCCTCCTCTCGTAAATCTGATGGAAAAGTTGCAATTATTGAGACTGTATCCATTTCCACAGGTTGACCTTCCAGCTCCTGAGACTGATGCAACCTCTGTGCTTGCTGCTGAGCTAGAACTTCTGCTCGAATATCAGCTGGAAGAGCTGCAAGGAACTCTGGATCAATATCCCCAGTGTTTTGAGACTCGGCATTTGATGGCTGAGCCACTTGACCCTGCTGAGCTGAAAGGAGTTCAGCACGCAGCTCGTCAGGAAGAGCATCCAGAAAAGCAGGATCAATAGCTCCTGATCCTGCATCACTGTTCACCTGCTGCTCTGCTGCTTCACCATCTTGATCTGCATCACGGCTTGAATTTTCTGAAACTTCAGTAACACTATGAAGGAACGCATCTCTTCCAACCACAGGAGAAATGTGACTCGAAGGCATATTTGCTCTTCTTGTGCGTGCTGCCTGTGAATCACCTGCCATCCTATCAGCAGAAACCTGCCTTTCACCACCATCATCATGGCCATCAGCACTTCCAATCTCAACATCCAAGCTCCGGAGGCTTTCACCAAAAGTTGCACCACTACCACTACTCTCCTGGCTGACAGCTTCAACATCCCTCACAGCTCCATCAGCATGTTCGAATTGCATCTCAACTGCCTGTGAGTGTGTGTTTGAAACATTTGTATGTGAAGATCCAGCCCCAGCTGGTCTGACATCTGCATTGTTACTGTTATCAACCAAGGGAGTTATAGTACTAACTTCCAGAACAGCATTACTTTCAACAGGGACTTCTGGCCTTGCAACCCCTACATCTTGTGCCTGGGTCGTTCCAACTTTACCATGAGAACCAGCTTCTGCTATGTTCTGATTGGATGACTTTTCAGGGGTTGGTCGCCTTAATTGAGAGATAAGCAACTCCTCAAGGCCTTGGGGTACAACAACAGTGTTTGTCCCACCACTTTGTTGGTTATTATCAGTCCACAAGTGCAAACGCTGTCCATGGCGTCCACTCCTCAGCGATCGAAATATATTATCCAAACCCAATGAGTTGTTCTCCAATGAACTATCTGGAATATTTTAGCAAAATACCAAAAGGCCAAAATGTCATTAAACAACAATTTTTTTTATAACTTAAATAGTAATTAATGACTTTGAAAAACAATTAATATAGATTAAATCAATAACAAACAATTCTGAGAAACTGGCCTGATTGCCCAGTAGGTGGGAGGAAGGAAGACGGTTCAAGCAAGAGTGGGTGACGAGAAGGCACAGCGGTATCACCAGTTCTTCCCAAAAGACTATAAATAGATGTCGTCCTCCCCTGACGTCTGGATCCAAAAACCTCAACTGGCATCACACGAAAAGCTTCATTTGCAAAACTATTATCTCTGCCAAAAACCTCAATATGGTCAAAAACGTTAATTCCATTAATTCCCTCTTCGAGTCGCAGTATAACACCATCTTCATCTTCCTCGTCGTCCTCATCCTCTTCCTCCATCACTTCATCGTCAAAATCTTCATCATCAATCTCATGCTCATCTTGATCTGTGTCAGGATGTGGCAAATGATGGACTTCTTCCAAATCATTGTGTTCCTCATCATCATCCTCATCTTCATCTACATCCTCACCTTCATCTCCAGACATATCATCGTCCTCATCGTCATCCTCATCAAGATTTTCTTGGCCATGAGATTGGATTTCAAATTGTAGACCCACATTTTCCATTCCATTTTCAAGATCTCTTGCATCATCAGAATTTTCATGCATGTAATCATCCTCATTAGCAGGAGCAAAGCTCCCATCAAGATCTTGATCATGTTCCATATCATCAGTAACAGCTTCAGACCCACCATAGGAGCAAACTGCATAAGATCCAACATGGTCAACTTGAAGGGAATCAGGATTGGCTTGTGATGTCTCCATGGACTGAGACATGTCACCAATATTATTTGCTCTTACGGGTTGACTTAGAACCGAAGGTTTTGCTGAATTATCACCCTTCCCTGCACTAGAATCAACTGATTGGACATGCTCCTTGGTTACCAACTCAAGAGCTTTAATAATACCAGTAGCAACTTCAGATGAATCAGCATGGTCAAGGTCCAAAACTTGTAGAGTACACGTCAATGATTTAACCAAACCCGCATCTATAAAAGTGGTAGAGGCCTCAGCTGAAATGGATGAACCAGCGGGTGTACGAGCAGCCAAAACATCATTTAGTAGATCAACAAAAACCTGAATTTCTTTTCCAGGACGCTTAATGTCATGACATGAATCAACAAATTCATTGATGATACAACAAATCTCACCAAAAACCCTCTTCCTTGCCTCTGTAGATCGAACACAAGCACCCACCATAAACTGGTTGGCCCTGGTTGCTAGTTTCTGCCTCCAATCACCATCAGTTTTCTTGTCCTTTTTGGAGTTTCGAGAATATGGAAGAAAATTATGAAGAATATGAGAGAATATCCCACCCATGCTTAAACCTGCAGGACTCTTTTGATAAGAACCTCTAATGCTGCTCATTTCAGCATCTCGTCTAAGTAAAACATGAACAGATGATGAATACATCAATAATATCTCTGTCAGAAGCTTTAGAATGAAGACAATCTTTGCAAGTGATGCAGAAGCATCCTGACTACCAGTTTCATTGCCATCAGACACAGTGGCAACTGCTTTTCCTTTTCCCTTAACCATGGAGACATCAATGTCCATATCGGTTGATGCTGGGGTGCCAGGAAGAACATTTGAGGCAATGTCATCCTTCAAGGGAGGAACAAAAGTGCATACAGATTCAAGAAGAAGTTCTATTACATTAATAAAACTTTGGGTAGGTTTTCTGTGACCTTTGGCACTCTTGGTATTTAAATCCTGAATTTTGCCATGGCCATTGCCAGTAGGTGCCGCGTTTGTATTTCCCAAAACAACCTTCCCATCAATGTTCTGTACTTTATCTTTCTCCAATGTTTTATGCTTATCCTTTTCTTTGTCCTTAGCTTTGTCTTTATCCCTATCTTTCAGCAAGACAATGTATGGCCTCTCACCTACCATTTCAACTTGGCACACAGATTGAGCAGCTTGCATAAAAATTACTGGATCTCGAGAAATCACAGAAGCTAAATTTAAAAGGAAATTATGAGGATTGACCCTTCCATTTGGATGCCGGTTAGATGCAACTACAAGACTATGTTTTATCTCAGATTCCATTGCTTGCTGGAGCGTTTGTGGATCTTCAAGAACATGACGAACAATACTAGCAGCAACATTGTCAAACCCAGGGAAGAGGCTGCTGGTTGGCAAAGAAAGAAGTAGACTTACACCACCAGAATCCAAAAAAGTAAGAGCTACAGAATGATTTCTTGTAAGATTGGAACATAGTAGCAGAACAGCATGCATTGTGTCGGATGGAAGTTGATTCTTCATACAACTACAAGCAACCTCAACAAGTCTCTTCTGTTCATGAATATCTGCATACTTCATAGAGAGTCCCAATGCAGACTGCAGCTTGTTTTGCCTGTCTTCATCAATGGTAATTGATGTCTGCTGGCTATTCACAGCTTCCTTCTTCAACTGCTCGGCGATTTCAGAATTCAATTTTTGATCCACTTGCAACAATCTGTCTAATGCAAGGAAAGCAGCAGTCACCCATTTTGGCACCTGATGTTTCTCCTTACAATCAAGACTAGAATCCCACTGGTAGAGTAGATCTGAGGCAATTTTGATCAAACCACTTGTAGCAGCAGCTTCCCTAGCCACAGCATCCTCATTGAGAATTAAAGCTAGAACATGAAAAAGAGCAGCCAGCATGGCATAATTTCCATTGCTAGGAACCAAACCACATTCTTTGATCCGTTCCACAATAAAAGAGACCACCTTAGATCTATGTTGACCATCATCCTGAGAGCATATCATCAGAAGCAAGTCATGGACTGGAAAAGCAAGTGGTTCCTTCGACAAAAGTTTTGTACAAGTAGATAACAACTCATCAACAGGAGGAAGTTGGACCATCTCTTCCTCAAGCTGCAGGGAATTGTCATTAGCAACTGCATCCTTTGCATCTGATTCAGAGTTTCCAAGGGACATGGCAAGTGCACGGGCAAGTTCATCATCTTCTTGTGTCTCCTCTGGATGAGAGAACAACCACTCCATTGCCAACTCCACACTATTTGACCCAACTTGCCTCAAAGCTTCTTCTGCTCTAGACCTGGAAAACCCCATCTCTACAATGGTTGAAACAGTTGTTTCATTAGGAGGCGGCCCAGTAATGCGAGCACCACCACTGCCATTCACATTTTTTACTTCAACACCTGTATAGACATGCCTAATGATAGAAATAACTGTAGAAATAAATTCATAACTACAGTCAACAAACTTGGGATGAGTCCAAATAGGAAGTACAGTCTTCAACACTCTGGATTGAAGGACCTTCACAAAAGCCTCAGCATCCCTTGGGAAAGGTGTACCACCATTAGTAAGGGGCTGGGCAAGCAAATGCTTTGTGAATGATGATAATATAAAAGAGGAGGTCACTAGATGGTCCATCAATTTCCCATAACTAGCTAAAGAACCATAAATCCATGAATTATCTGTATCTTCCTTGTCGTCTTGCTTTGCATTTGCATCATCAGTATCCATGGGTGAGGCAGGGGCCCGATTAACTGTAAGGAGCAGCTGACTGGTAGCTTCAAAGGTAGTTAATACAATTTCAATAACTCCACGTCCAAACAAGCAATTCAGCATAATAGGATTGCATGAATCTGGCCTCTCCATTAGAACATTATCCATAAAATCAATCACTTTGCCAAAATATCGACATTTAGTTGATATGGATTCTTCTGTTCCCGAAAGATTTACACAACAGCCACCATAATTCATGTGATCAAAAGCAATGGATGCAAACGTAGAAGCCACTGATTTTGAAGCAGGACTTACATTCACAACATCATCACGTCGACGTGAAGGTAGCAACATTACTTTTCCTAACTCTTGGAACAAATGGGTAATGTGAAACGAAAGTGATCTGACCATGTCACAACAAGAGGTATAATATGGTCTCTGCTTGTCGGATTCCTTCTTAATAGCAGTCCCAGAATTATCATCTGACCCAGAATGCTGTACCTGATTACTAGAACTTGACCTCGGACCAACTAATCTATGTTGAGAACCAGGGGAACGGCCTAAATCTCGATACAGGTTTATAAGGTTAAAAAACTGGGATTCAATGCTCCATCCTGATGTTCTCCTTCTCAATAATGGGTCAAGATATTGCCTGAAAGAATTGAACCTTTGCTCTTCAGTTTCACTTGCATCCCCTTCAGCCTGCTGTGAATCAGAAGAACAAACACCATCTTCCTCAATCTCAGGTTTTCTATTTTCAAGTAGAGCAATTTGCCACAGAACTTCACGGTGTACACGTCCAATGTCTTCAAGAACATCCTTATTCCCATTTCCAAATTCTGTAAGCAAGGCAGTCACCCAACGATTGTCTTTCGATGCCACAAGAAATAGAAGGAACTCAACCAGGAAAAGTGGAGAAAAGACGCCACCATCAGTTGTCATCCTTGGATCCAGTAACAAAGGTTCTGATGCTGCACCAAACCCCGCTAAAGCTCTCTTCAAATGCTCTCTAAGAGAAGAACAGAAGGCATGTGCTAGAGGAATTGAATGATGTTGAGCAAACCCTTTAAATACCATTGTGCTATGTAAAGCAATAGACATGCCATCTGAGGATTGTGCAATAGTGGGCCGTAACAACAAATTCAATAAAGCTTCAATTCCTGATTTTTCCACAAACAACCGGCATGTCTCGGCATTTTCCATAGTCCTATGAACTAATACCATCAAATGAAAGACACATAGCTGAATAAACTGCTCATCACTTATCCCTTCTACAGCTGAATATGATGTGCCTACAATGCAACAATGGCCTTCTTTTTCTTTGTTTTCAGAATCTGTTTCCATGGCAGTGCCCTCAGCTTTTCCAGAAAATCCTGTACCATTTCCATCCCCAAAAGATGCGATCTTATGGATGATTTCAATGATAATATCAACACCAGTGCTTCTCAATGTAGATACATGACGTAGAAGTTCCTCCACAGCATTTGCCAAAGGAACAATAGCCTCATTCATAGCTAAGACATACTTCTTGCTAGTGAAAATGTCAACAAGGAACCGTAGCGATGAAGATTCTCTAACGGCCTCTAACCCTTTGGCATTAAGACAAATGGCCCCAAGACCATTTGGAATGCATGTCAAAGCCTTTGATGATGGAAGTATTTCAGATCCAACTGACAATAAAAACGCATCAGGAAGACCCATTTCATGCAGAGCAGAAAAACAGGTAGGATCTTTGTGGATTATTTCACTCATAACAGTAACAGCTGAATAATAAATGTCACCTCCAAACTTATCTACATTCTGAAAAATCAAGCTTAGAGTTACAGGTAATGAACTTTCTTGAGAATGTTGAGATCTGGTAGAGTTTGCAGGTGCATATGTTGCAGAACCAAGCGCCTTAAGGGAGACCTTTATGAGTCTCTTCTGGGAGTACATTTGATCACTACTATGTCTCAAGCTTTCACCAGTAAGCATCATGTCATCAGTTTCTCCAACCAAACCAAGGACTCTGTGTACCTCTTTCTGTAATCTCTGAGCCAAAAGTTCAATGCCCCCCAATTCTTTAAACAATGATACAGCTGAGCTACTATAATCCATAAGCTTCTGAAGAGTTTTCACAGCAAAACAGACTAGATGAATATGTGTAGGATCAAAATCCTCCAGCAACGGCAAGAATGTAGGCACCATGCCAGAACCTCTAATATTATTACCAGAAGTTGAGGTTGAGACCACATGGAGCAGATAGAACTGAAGAAGTGCTTCAACAAAGGCAAGGGATGATGGATCATTAGAACTCTTCAATGACAAAATAGCCCTCTGGAGCACATTTAGGAGTATCATGCGGTTCCCACCAGCAAAAGTTAAACTAGATCCACTGATCCGTGCCCGATGATGCGATGATGTATATGCTGCTAATTGAGCTCCTAGAGCAAGCATTGCAAGTGTCCTGATAGATCCAGATATAACTTCCTCTGATCGTACAATTCTAATTAATTCATTTGTATATTCTGGTTCATTAGCAAAAAAGGAGACAAGCTCTTCCTGAGCATCACCAGACTGCACCAGAACAATGAAAGAAAGTAGGCAAATCCTGCTGTAAAGCCTACATATTCTAGGAGAACGAAAGGCACGAGCATATCTGATTCTAGTGAGCAAGGGAAATCTGAGCTCAGAAGGAATGCTAAATTCTTCAATGCACTGCTTCATCAATGACAAATCATCTTCTTTGCGCAGATGCAAATCTGGCATGTGTATAACTGTTGAGCCAGGGGAAACTGCATCTGCACTATGTTCCTTGCTTTGGGCATTGGGACCATGCAATTCAAAATAAAGGGTAGTGCCTATGCGGCAATTTGATTGGTCATGACCAATCTCTTCAGAAGGAAATAAGCACAGTGCTTCATCTTGGGCTTTCTCATTTGCCATAACACAAGAGTACAATCCTAGGCCCTCCTCCTTGCTTCCCCAGCCTTGTGCTAGGGACAAAAGATAGCTGTTCACCGAACCACAGCAAATCATCTTTGTACTTCCATGAAGCTTAGAGGGATTAATTTTTACAAGTGCAGAAAGAGTTTCTAATGTGGCAATAAGAATCTCAGGATCTGTTGATGCAAGTAAAAGCTTGAAATGCTGAAGAGGAACAGATAAAATTATCAGAAATAAAAGTTTCAAAAATAAAATGACAAACCACTTGACTAGAATATATTAAATTAGACCAGGCTTAGATAGGGTATACTTTCTGACCAACTAACCTCTAAGCCATCAAAGGAACTCTTGTTTGGACAGTTCTCTAAAATTATTTGCATCACTCGCAATATTTGCAGAATTGCATGTTTTGGTAATGGGCTGTCATCTTCTAGATTATCTAACAATGTCAGATCATTTCTACACGACAAATAAGTCTTGAAGTATGTATCAAAATGAAGCAACAACGGTCTCCAGTGATGAAAATTCCCCTGATATGAAAAAAGGAAGGTGTAACTGTAAGGCACTGGGAAAATAGAATAAATTACTTGGTGCAGCAAAACTAGCAGTCCTAACATTAATACCTTACTGTACTCCCACCAAAAGCCAGAAAGTGGTATGGCAATATCTTGTAATGGACACTGAATGATCTTCTCAATGAAGGCTTTGATCTTAGGAGGCTGAAACCAATCAACCACCAAAGTAAGATGACATTACATGGATGTTGGGGGAGGAAATGCTCAAGATATAATTACACTGTAAAAAGATACAAATGGTTCCAAGAATACAAAAATTATGAAATGCAGTTGAAGCAAATTTCCAAACATATGTTGACTGAGGAATAACAGCATTAATCAAAATTTTAGAAAAAGAAAATCATCAGTGTCTAACATTAATTTTACCAAAAAGGGTGCATGCAAATGGAGCAGCCACAATTTAAATGATGGCACAAGGAATTTGCCACTGAAAACAGTGCATGCACAGAAAACCGTACAAAAACCAGAAGCTACTATATTTGCTTTATGAGTACGAGCATATGTTTGTACTTCAGCATTCTGTAAAGAGGAAATCAAACTCCATAACCTACCAAAACTTAAAATTCACTGTATATAACAAGAAATCTCTATTTTAGAATAACTGTTTGTGCGAAAATGCACCAAAATATCAGAAGCTGAGAAAATGTGGTAAGAAGAGTTAGCTGAAGAGTTTTCTCTGAAAACAGTGTATTTAATATTCTGAATGAACTCAGTGATGGGCTCTTTGGTGATAACTGTCTAACTACCTTTAAGTCATAAATTATGAAATTGTGAATATTGTTCCAGTATAGGTTTTCCCTAGGGTTTGGGTCTGCCTATCCAAAGCATAAAGTGTAATCTGTTGTTGCTCTTGGGTGAGATGTGGGTTATATAGAGCTTCCTAATTATGGTAAGATCCAATTATATCTTATCTCCATAATTCAGGTAAGATATGATTAGATATAGCTCAACATACAATTAAATATGATTAGATCCTCTGAGGTTATATAATAAGATGCTGATAACGGATATGGTCGGACCCTGTATGTCAGGTTCGGGTCAGCCCATGACCTATCGGATTGAACGCAGTTGGTCCATTGGGCTCATCCTAATGGAGACCGGAGGGTACAAATATGATACCATATTAAGTGACAAAATGAAGAGAGTGCAGCAAAATATAAGAAGCAGAAAAATTAAGAGTAAACTGAAGACTTCTCTCTGTAAATTCGGAATAAACTCTGTAGTCTGTAAAGGGTTCCTACATTATAACTGTCTAACTACCTCCAAGTCAGTTGGAGAGATCTGACATGAGCTATGACTAAGCTACATTATACTACATGTGTAGTATACCTCAAGCTGTCTCAAGTACATCATATACAAATAAACTAGGCTAAAAACAGAGAATGGCCATAAATAATGACACAATGGCATACTACTTGCAAGTATTTTGACTGACCACAATGTTTATTGGACAGGCAATGCAAGTGCATTTCATAGGTTTGAATTTTGAAACAAAAAGATGCTCAGAAACATAGGGAGTAGAACTACAGCAACTAAATCATATTCAATGTTTAACAATTTGAGATGCAACAAAGATGCATCCAGGAGACCTGAGATCTATTAATTATATAAATTTCAGCAGAACCCCACCTTTATGACAAACAAATTTTCAGTTTAGGATGAGCTACAAATTGAATCTTGTCATCAAAGCAAAGAAAAGGTCAGTTTTTCCTCCTAAAAGCTAACAGTGACCGTACCCAAAGTACACTTCCAGTCAAAAACCAACACCACCTTTTGGACTTTCAACCAACAAATACCGTCCAAATGCACAATACTTACACCTGGCTATTTCAATTATTAAATATCATCCAAATGCATATTGCTCTAATTTCCCTCATACATAAAAGGCTCACGAACTTTTATACTTTTTCCAACAACAAAAAATACTCTATAAAAAATAAACACACATGAAAGAAAGAAAAAAACGAATTTTCAAGTTCTCACATTCAAAAAAATGAAGACAGTAAGGTACGATCCGCCAAGAGCCAAAACACACAAAACCCTCAAAAGTGCATTTCATAACGACTTACTACGCTAATCAAATTCCTCATCACACACACATATATATTGAATAAACGAAGAATAATGTAATAAGAATCTTAACGAGGGGTTTACCCAGCAGTTAAATATATACTCATATACACCATGAAGAGCCAAAACACAAACAAACAAAAACCTCAAAAGTGCATTTCATAACGAGTTACATGGCACGCTAATAAAATTCATCATCATATATCATATATATTGATTAAACGAATAATTGAATAAGAATCTTAACGAGGGGTTTACCCAGCAGTTAAATATGTACTCATATACCCCCATTAAACCCTATTCACAAACACAACAAAAAGGTGCGTATTAACGAGAGAGAGAGAGAGAGAGAGAGAGAGAGCGAGAGAGAGAGAGAACACTCACGGGCTCGGAGTCCACCTTGATGGAAGGACCAATGGCGCCCTCGCTGGACAGAAGTTGGCGCAGCCTCGAAGGCCAACTTGATCTTAGGGTTGTCATCTCACCTCAACTGCACACTGAACCACCACCTAAAAATTTAAAATAAAATTAATAAAAAATCACAATCACAATAAAATAATAATAAATCGAATTAAGAACCACAAAACAAGCTTAGAAAACAGATTAGGTGGATAACAATCCGCGATTCCGAAAGTACAAAGAGTAGGTACCGAATCAGCAATTGGCGTGGAAAAACGGATCAATAGTTGGTTGGTGACGTGAACCAAACACGGCGTTACGGTGAAGAATCGAGAGAGAGAGAGAGAGGTGCGTACCTGAGAGATGAGAGAGAAAGGAGAAAGGTGCAAAGTGCAAACACATCCGAATGAAGGAGTGCGATGGTGATGAGAAGAAGAGAGAGCGAAACGAAAACCCCAGAGAGAGAGAGAGAGAGGTTGAGAATCGCTTGCGTCTGAGAAGAGAACAGTGAGAAGTGAGAAGAATTTAATTTACTTTCTACACAAAAATTGTGACGAAAGAGTGTTATATAGAGTAGTAGGACTGAGGTTGAGGCCTGAGTCGTTCGTTTCTTTGCTTCCACTGCGGGGTCTTCTAAAACGCATATTCCTTTGACCTTTTTGCCCCTAGGTTTTTGTGGTATTCCAACGTGGGCGTTTCGTTTGTTTGCTTCATAGAGTGATTCCCCCTTCAGGCCTTCACTATTTCTTTTTTTATTATTCTTTTATTTTCTGTATATTATTATTATTATATACAATAACTTTATTACGGTCGAACTTGCGGATAAACTTCTGTGAGTTGTTCAAGATTATATTATCTTTAACTCTATCGTATTTTTAGTCTAATATTTATTTTATTCTAGTGGAGAAGTTGAGTTAAGAAATAACATAATAGAATAAATCTTAAAAAATATATTAAATTTAATAAAAACATATAAATGATGTATTGTGATTAAAAAATCATATCAATTATCTAAGATATGTTGTAATAATATTATAATAAATGATCAAAATAATAATAATAATAATAATAATAATAATATAATTTATTGTAAGTAATTAATGTTAACTGTGTTATTATTTTTTAGTTAGTTTTAATATAAATTTTTCAGTTTAGAAAATAAAATAATTTGAAAAATTCAAGAAATAATATTAAAAGTAATTTTTAAAATATTTTATAATTTAAAAGAAAATAAATTTTTAAAAGTTAAAAATATATTTAGAATTAGTGTGTGTGTGTGTGAATTACAAATAAGTGGAAGCATAAAAATTGAGTTTTCACTTATTTAGTGATTCACACTGTGATTAGTAAATGTATTATCTCTTTTCATCTCAAAGTGGTTGAGTTATTATTGTTTTTATAAATTGTTGTTATATATGTTTAAAAAAATCTAACTTCGAGAAAACTTAATCAAATTTGGATAGTAACTATTTCGATAGGAAGGAGTGATGATAAGACAAAATTAACTTGTAGTATTTGATAAATAAGATGTTAATATTCCTATTGAAATGTTATATTTTGATAAAGGTAGTCTCTTGATAGCATATTACACAGGAAGGGTTTGGATAGAAAGTTAGAATTTGAATTCAAGAAAGAAGGTATATCAGTTAGCAAGGAGGTATAGTCAAGCAAAGACAACCAAAGTCATTAGATTTAAGTAGTTAGGAAATTAGTATAACATGTCAAAATTCTATAATTCAACCGTTAGTATTATAAATTTATAAATAATACTCTAGAGAATCATCATTAACACTCAAATCTTCATACACTACTCAAGTGGCTCATACAAAAACGACTATTAGTTCAAAGGTCATAATGTATATATTCATCCTACTTTTAATGGAATATGTTTTCTTTTACTTTAATGCATTTCTCTAAATTAGTATCTCTTTTCAATCTTTATTTTTTCTCTAAACATTGAATTTATTCAATTTTCATTGCTTATTGCTATCGAGATTCTTGTTAGCGCTATTATCAAATGCGATATTAAATTTATCATCAGAATTATTATTATTGAAATTTTTATTTTTATTGAAATAATTACATAAATCTTTTATATAAAAAGCTATTACAATGGATGTTATTATTAAAATTATTATTACTATTTTTATTAATCCTTAAGCAAATCTCTTAAGTTGAAAACTATATTTTTTTGTTTACTTAAAGAGAACTTATCATCGAATATAAATTTTATGTTTCACACTTAAATATTTATTTGTTAATAAAATTAGTCATATAAATTATTGTTTAATATATATAAACTCTTAAAAAACTATTAACGATTCTCACGGTTAACAATTGTCATTTATCTTCTCATTTTCTTGCTTTCGAGACTCCAAGACCAAGAGCTTCTACATTCCTTCATCTCCACTTTAAGATCTTGGCTTACTCCCATTCACTCAAGGGTAAGTAAGCTTCTCCTTTCCCTATTATTTTCTTTTGGGTTGCATGAAATCAATATCTTTCTTCTCTTCACTCATTTTCATTTTCTTCAATTGTTTATGTTTGTCTGGTTGTTAGAGCTTAGAAGCTCTTACTTTCTTCAAATTTATCTAGTCAAAGAATCATGAACTCACCTTTAGGATAAGAGAAACCGAGAAACTATATTTTATAAACACAAATCTTCAAGGTTGATGGTTTTATTTACTATGCTTGAATACTCTTCGTTTAAATAACTCTTACTGTAGAGTTTTGTTCTTGAAAATATTAAATTTGATGAGTATGTTCTTCTTGGAATGAAATGCTTTGATCTTGCCATTTTGTCATATTATTTGCACATTTTTTCCTACTTATCATTGATGATATTGGTTGAATGTTGACTATTTTATCAAGTTTATAAATATTGTAAACCGAAATTCAAATTTTCGGCAATTCAAACCGATTTTGCTTGAAAAAAACTAGAAAATTGCGTCCGTCCAAAGCACGAGCCGGAAAAGCAAAACTGAAATTATGTTTTAAAAAATGCAAAAAATAAAATAAAATAAAAGGTAAGAGCACAGCTACTGACAAGTGGGTGTGTATATAAATTAATTCAATCCCAATTTAACTGGTTTTTGAACCGATCCTGTTCGATTAAAACTGGTTCCGTTTAAATCGAATTTATTTTAAAATCAAATTATTTTTTCTTCTAAGATCGAAATTGTTTTAAAAGAAAAAATAAATTTGTAAACTAGTTTGAACCGATTCGGTTCTTAAAATTAGTTCAACTCAAACTATTTATTTTAACCAGTTTAGAATCTAACTTATTTTAAAAAATAGTTCTCAAATTTAGTTTAAAAATCGGAACGTTTAAACCAGTTCAAAACTGATTTGGTTCAATTTTTTTCCCAAACTGATTTTTGCACACCCACATGTGGAACTTGTTTGGTTGCTGGGCAGATTCTTAAATACCATTGATGATAAGGTTGATTCCGGTTACAGGCCAAATTAGTTGACCTAAGCCTAAGAGTGAATTTTCGGTGACTTGATAAATTTTAGGTTAGTTTAATTATTTAAAGGTTATGAACTATGTTGAAGACCTAGTAAAATGGTTGTTGTTGTTGTTTACTGTTACTCAAAGAAAGAGACGTATATTGTATGCCGAGAATCTAGGGAGCATGGCGGTTATTGAAGACAGTGGGTTAAAATTGTTGAGAAGTGAGGGAACGTACTAAATACAGTTGTTTGACAGTTGTCGGCTGATAAGATATGATTCATACAAATAAAAAATGTAATTGCTTATTTTATTTCCTTTATCTTTATCAAAATTGTTGTTTTTACCCTTTTTCAGTTTAATTGTACTGTTTTAGTAACTTGTTTTCCTCACCTACACAGCTACATGAAACACTTTCTTCAATTGTTTGTGAATCCATTGCCGACTAGCATATTTTCCTTTCCAGTGTCAATTGTTTGACTTTTACTTTAGAATTGTGTTAGAGCATTGGCCAATTCAATCAATTAGTTTTTCGTGTGACAACAATATGATATCCTTTGATTTGATGTATACATGTTTTTGCTTAGTTATTTAGTGGTTTGGAGTAAAACAAAAAACTTTTATCTTTAACCTTTTTCATAAACTTTAAAACTTAAAAATGAAACCTCATATGCAAGGCTAAAATTTTAAGCTATTAAACAGTATTGAAGGACCTAAGTCATTGGATTCAAGTGTTAAACATTGACATAAATTCAACATTTAAGGGGATTAAGACAAAGTTTGACTAAAAGCACTTGAAAAAAATGTCATTAACAATGAGTTGGTAAGGCTAGGTAAAATTGAATTAAAAAAAAAAAAAAAAACAAATATGGACTAGTTTTGACACTTATAAAAATTAGGTTAAGTGGAGACAAAACTATAATTTTGTCCTAATTGCGTTAATTCCATAGCTAAAATAATTAATTTTAGTCATTATAAATGTAATTGAGTCATATTTAAAGACAAAACTACTTTTAGAAATAAAAATAAGTTAATAATAAGTGTTTTAGTCAAATTAACTTATTGGAGGAGAGATAGCCATTCACAATCAATTGGTAATTATGTGGGAGTGATGCGACGCTCTGCGAGGTCATGGATCGCATGGCGATTGTGGTGGTTGGGTGGCAACACAATGGTGGGTTTGATGTGGTGTGGAGGTGGCGTTAGGTGGTTGCAACAGTGGTGTTTGGTGGTTAGGTGCCGTGGTCATGAGGATCGTGAAGAGACACTTTGGGAAAGGAAGGATAAAAAAGGAAATATCAGAAATTTTAGGTATGCATCAAGCAAAAAATGGGCTCCATTAAGTAATTGCCTTATAATGTACAACACATCCAATTTTGAAGACTCCCTCCCTACTCCCTAGTTCTCATATCATCCATGTATTTTTTTTTTCTTCATTGATGTAACCTTACTTAAAATTACTTTGCAGTAAAAAAATACTTAAAAAAATAAATTACTTTCCAGAATTTACGACGTAACCAGCAAAGATTGCTTGGGTTGGGAGACGGAACTAGCCTGTCCAACCTTACTAGTTTGCCAATGAAAATGAACTTCGTTACTTACTGGTACTCACAGAAGAATAGAACAGAATACACTTAAAAGAAGAGAGTAGACTCATCCAATTCCCAAGCGGTATTCCAAATATAGCATTAATTACCTAATGATATGAAGTGTGACGGCTTTAAAATCTATAATAATATACCGTAGTTACTAGTTCCTGGAAGAATTTAAGACCATAGTAACTATGGTCTGGCCACCATTCCCATAGTACCAGCAGATGACAACAATTTCTCCTTGTTGACAAGGTGGCAGAAATTGGGCACATTATTGTGTGAGCAACTTCGAGTCACATGCCACTATTTTAACCCGTCCAACATTCTCTTGGCTGTCTTCGTTCTTGAACAAAGCATCTTGCAAGATGAAGGTCCAAACATTGTCGCAAAATCTATATGTATGGAGATGTCCCTGTGATTGACAAATGAAAAGAAAAAAAGGTAATAAATGATTTCATTGCTTAGACTTGAGCTTCAGCTTAATTCATGAATTACAAATCTAAATCATGTATGCAGTATCGAACACAATGTGTGAATGTTAAAAGGAGGTATTGGGGGATTTCACTACTGCAAATTGTTTAAAGATAACTGCAGCTGAACACACCAACAACATGACATCACAGCAGCCCAAAGTCAAATTAACATTGAATATTCTGTTAGACAAGAAGCATAACCATTTCAAAACACATTCAAAAGCATCCGAGCAATATTACAGAAAATAATGTGAAATCATACTACACAAAAGGTAGTGCATTATCAATAATAACATTGAATATTCCGTTAGACAAGAAAAATTATCATTTCAACAAACATTCAAAAGCATCCGAGCGATATACAGTAAATATTAGTAACAAATCATACTAAATGGAAGACGGTGAATGATCAACAATGATTGCGCCGACCAATAAACCCCAAAAGATTGAGAACTTGAGATGAACCGGTAGTTCCATCATGCTCTGGATCAATATAAGTAAAATCCACATGCATAGCTAAGGTAAAGAACTTTTAAGAGATGAACATTCATTAGAGCTACTGAACGAGGAACGCCATATTAATATCAGCTTAGAAAAACAAAAACTGTTTTGCAGTTACTAGTTAGTGATTGAAAACTTTTTCTAGATATTGTAGTTCTTTTTATCATATTTCTTGTTTTGGCCATTATAGAAGGAAAATTCCATGTTCTACTTTTCTATTCGACTATTCCATTGTTGAATTCTTCTTATATACACTAATAAAGTTAAACTATTCATTGATCCCACTGGCGGATCTACATGGGATTGAGGGTGGGCAGATGCACCCCCTCATTTCAATAAAATCACTAATATTTGTCCTAAAATATTATATTTTGCATCCCACAATTTTATATTTTGCACCCTCTAGCTTTATGTATTTGAACCTCCTTACCAGTTTACATGTAAGAGTAAATAAATACATCATCTTATTTTAATAAAATGTAAAAAATATTATATTTTGCACCCCATAATTTTATATTTTGAACTCCTTAATTTTATGTATTTGAACCTCCTTACTAGTTCACATGTAAGAGTAAGTAAATACACCCTCTTATTTTAATAAAATGCAAATATTTATCTTAAAACTTTATATTTTGTATCTCTTATCTTCGTGTTTGAATCCAACTATCCCATATGATAATGATAATTATCAATTTTTATTTTTTAAATAAATTGTCCCCACTGATCCAGGGTACTAGATCCACCACTGTTAATCCCTATAGTTGCTCCCATTTTAAGTTTTAATCTCCATACAAAGGAAAGTTCCTGAACTGTTATTTGTAGTGGTTTATCATTGCCAAAAACCTTTTGTAGCAGTTTTACACCACCAAAAAAGTGTTCTTTGATAATAGCAATAGGGGCCAAAAGTTAATTTTTATGCACATGTAGGGACAAACTTTCTCGTATAGGGACTAAAATTTGAAATGAAAACAACTATAGGGATCAAATGAATAGTTAACCCACCAATAATAATATATGGCTAAACGAAAATACAAAAAACTTGTGTATAATAATATTCTATTTAATAGGATCAGCACGAAGAGTTATTGCAGAGCTCACGTGAAAATATTGGGCATTTTGTTCCCCGTATTTAAAAAAAAAAAAACAATATATTTGGAAAACAAATATTTTGGTCTTCTCTATTGATTTTATAACAAGCAAAGAAAAGAGTGATACTAGATCTGCAAATTGTAGAGCCTTTCAGGCTTCACTTTGAAATACTGTAAAATTATCAGATTAAATTTTCTATGAAAATTTCAGTCTATTAAACCAAAAAAGTTCTACTTTCTGTTACCCATATAGACTCAACAAGAGAAACAAATCAAAACTCTTCCAACCAAGCATCTCCACAAATAAAAATGCAACATAAACAAATCCATATGTCTGGTTTTAGCCCACTCCCCCACCAAAAAAAAGAAAAAAAGGGAAGCAAGCAAGACCAAGAGAGATTATAGTGTGAATGACTGCAAAAGCAAATCTTAACAGTCATAATCAAATAATCTGATGGCTATGCTAGTAATAATGACAAAAAAAGGAACATATGCTTAGCTTCATTTTCAGTAATCAGCCATCAGCAGATTATATAATCAGTAGACTGCACACCTAACAAATGAATCTCAAATGTCTAAAAGCCATAAAATTGAGTGGAAAGGTATTTATAGATGGATAATCATGCCAACATTCTCAGTTTGAATAACATCTGTTGGTATTAATAGTTTTTGTAGAAAGGAAGACCAATGTCTTGTAATTGAGTTCAATAACAAATGCAGAATGCTCGGTTCAACCATAAATTTAATTTTTAATGAACATGCTTTTTCACTCAAAAAACCAATACTCAATCATGAAAATAACAAAAGATATTTAATGAAAGTGTAACAATGTGGGTTTGGGCCTAACTCAATCCTACAAAACCAGCTTGTAAGGTGAGGATTGCTCCCCACTTATATACTCTATCTCAACACTATTTTTATCCTATATGGGACTTTAACCGAAAAAGCTTTATCTGTTCTATGATCAACATTTTAAAATAATTTTATTGCATTCAATGCGTACAGGTAACTAAAAAAAAGCATGTGACTTTCAAACAATTAATGGTGAAGAAAAATAAGAAAATAAAAATGGACCACTTTCCACCTCAAACATTCCTACAGTTGGGAAGGCTCTTTTTTGCTGTTTTTATAACAATCATATATCCCTATAAAAAAATATATTAATCATATATTATAAAACTATAGGGTACTCTTACTACTCTATAAATAGTATTTAAGAACATTAAAAAATAGTGAAATATACATAACATTTAATAATCTATAAATATATATAAACAGAACATGAGAACATATAATTATACACACACACACATTCAAAATCTTGCTATAGCATTTTTTGGGGCGGCAGCTCTTCGCCGCAGTCCACTATTAGCATGACCAATAAAGAAAGCAAGGCTATATCAGCAACAAAAAAGCAAACATGTCCTCAGTCCTCACACACCAAACTGCACAAATTCACAACTAGGACTGGAAGAGAAACTTGCTAGCTTGAAAGCATGCTAGCAGCTCAATTCATGAATGACTGATAGGACGCTTCAGAGGGTGTTACAAATGCATATAAGAGCATGCTTTCATGTCCAATAAATATAAGACATCAAAGCTATAGAAGGAAGTGTTGGGTCGGACTTGGACACGGATCAAATTTTGCGGAACATATAACCAAAAATGCATTGAATGAGCTGAAATTTTTGGCTTCTTTATAAATAAGACAAATTTCAACTTTCATATGTTATAGCTCCTTTACCACGTGAATTGACCTTAACATGGAAAACATTTAACTTAATTCAACAATGCTTGAATTCAGTAAACATTAGCATTTAACTTAATTTCAACTAATTACTAATCGTTTTCGCTAATTGTGCAGAAAGGAATTAAAAAAAGTCAAGCTTAACTCATTGAGCAAAAAAAAAAAAGAGCAATTCAAACAAGAGTCGATTAGATTCAAATACCGCAAGTCACTTCCAACCCTAACTACAACAACCGCCGAAGAGTAAATAAATGTCCAAGCCATATCCAAAATCTAACATCTCATACAAAATAAAAGTGGAATTGTGGAAAAATAAACGGTGTTATGTTACCTTGATGGAGACCTTGCTCTTAACTTGTGTTTCCAGAGCCTCAGTCATGGACTAAAATATCATCCACATGCGAATAAAATAAAAAGAACGTTAAAACAGATCCAGAAACAGAAGCCGAACCGTCATAACCAATTGAAGAAGGAAAAAAAAACCGTACCTTATCGAACTGGACCAGAACCTGAATCGCGAGCTCGGGGCTGAGAGTGCCGTTCTGAACCATCTCGTCCAGCGTCTCCGTCAGGCACATTCCGATCGTCGACCTGCGGTAGAGTTCGAACGTCGCCATTGCAGCCTGTGCGATCTGCGACGAACAAAACGCACGCATCGACACGGAATATAAATGATTCGAAGGAATTCAGAGAATTGAAAGTAATAATAAAAACGATGAAAGATGGTAATTGCGATTGCGGAGAACGCGAGAAAACGCAGAAGCAGCAAAAAAACGGAGATCTAAGAGGATGGAATTCGAATTACGAATCGGATGGCGACGTTGGAGAGTTGAAAGTGGTTCGGTTTTGTATCTTCTTCTTCTGCTGGTGCTTCTTCTGAGTTAACGTTTGGGTTTGGCTCGATAGCCTTTGGAGAAATTTGGGGCTTTTTATACCCTAGAATTTGGAGGAGAGGGTATATATAGTGAAGGTTGGAGAACAGTGTGCAATGACAATTGTGCCCTCGATCACGTTTTTGACATGTGAGAGGTGACGCTGGCACACAAAAAATAGCATCCCGTGTACCTTGTTAAGTTGACAACTTATCGTTAATGCATTATTTTATTCTGTATTTAGTTCTGTTATATTTTTTTTATCATTGAGTTATGCTCTATATATATATACACTTATATAGTTACAATATTCTGTAACTTTTATTCAGAATTTTTTCAGTTAAGTAAGAACACAATTGACAAATCCATTCACTCAGAAAACAAAACGCTAGATCGGTTAAATTTGTTGAATTGCAAAATACTTATAAAAATAATTCATCTCTATAATATAAATTTGAATATTTATATTTGAATGAGAATATTTTTAAGCTTTTTTAAAAAATGAGAATATTTTTAAGAGTTACTCTCATACTTATTAAGTATTGTGCAGATTTAATTTTCTTTTTAACTTATATTTTTATTTTCAATATTATTTCTTAAATTTAATTTCAATTTTAATTTAATATTATATCAAATTTGAAGATATCTTTTATTTCTGTATAAATTGAATTTAAAAACTATTTTAATTAATCTTAATTTTCCATAATTTGCTCTTCATTTAAAAAAGCCTTACTTTTTTTAATCCTATTCGAATACATATTATTAATTCCAATAAATTTAGTTGAATTGGTTGAACAAAATATGTGAATTATTGCCAATCCTAATATTTATATTTGATTTTTATAGATATAAAAATATTTTATATTATTAATAATGAGTTAGTAAAATGGGTCGTACTCAACTTGACGATCATGGGTCTTGTCTAAAAAAATTTGGCTCAAAAAGAATTGAGTCAAATTCAATATGACTATTTTGGTCTAGTATTATTTTTGTCTTTTATTTAAAATTTATATAAATTTAAATTAAAAAAGTAAAATCGATCATTTTGATCTAATCCATTGATACATCATGCCACCAAAATATAACCCATATAAATAGAAAAATACTATTGGCACTTTATAAATGCAAATGGCACTACCCTCTTGGGATGCTTTTCACATTTCTTTTTCAAAATTATCATTGTAAAATATGGGAGTGGGGATTTGTCACCCCTTATTCAACCAAAGTGAATCTTCGTTGTAGATATGAAAATGGAGAGTCGAGCACACAAAGACTTAGAGATTGAGGTCGAGTGCGCAGGAGTCATGAGTCCTATGTAAGATAATTGTACGACGTTATTGGATCATGGTAGTGCTACACGTGACCCACGTTGGGGTCATTGGGTTCAGATATGGGGTGATGGCACGGTGAGGAAAGATAGGGGTGGGGTTCCATGGTGGTGGTGGACATGGATATATTAATTTTAATTTTTATATTCAAAATTCTGTTAATGTTATGATAATGATTTTATGCAATAAATTTACAAATTACAAAATGACTAATTCAAGTATTTTTTTTTAATCCATAAAAATTGAAGATAATGTTAGAAAATTTACAATAACTCATATTCATTTATAGTCCAAAAGGTTCATGCAATAGTGTAAAATCTAATTGCATTATACTAGTAGTAATGATCTTTTAGTGAGAGAATTCTTATTTGATTCCTATGGTATGTAAATTTTCTTTAAACTAACAACAGTCACATATTGTAAACGAGATTAATATTTAATAGTTGATTGTGTATATTAGTGTTATTTAATTCTAGACAAAAAAAAAAATCATATTCATATAAAAAAATGTACCTAGTTGATGTAACTTAGTTAACAATATAAGATGAGTTTGTTGGAGATAACCTTGATTCAATTCGTAGAATATACTTTTGGAGATGAATAATGAATTTTAAATGTGATTAAATCTTGATTAAGAATTAATTCAAACAATCAAAACTTGTAAAAATAGTATGAGTATCATTGAGTTGTTTAAGACCCTTAATTAGAGTGATCTATCTACTGTAATAAAAGAACATTTTCTAGCTTAAGTGTCAACTTCCGGTGCAATCTTAGCTTAGGAATCTAGCTGGGAGGCTCACAGTTCATGGTAGCTTTGGATGCTACGTGTTTGTGTAAAAATTGGTCTCCTTTTTCTCAACCAATTCCGAACCTCCGTTGGTGCATGCTCACGACTGAGGCAAAGGCACCTCTGTAACCAAACATAGTTGTCGAAGCTAACCGCGGAAAGGCAATGGAGAGCTGTCCGACACACCATTCATCATTTAATTTTCAAATTCTTAAGCTTTCTCCTTCCCACGCCTCATACTCTGACATATACCTTTGTTACATTACCTCACACAGAGGTTCTATTTCCCACGCCTATTCATCATTCAGTTGTTCAAAAAATTGGTTCAGCAGTTTCCACTAAATCTTTGGTGAGCATTTTCATCTTCCATCTAAGGCTCCCTGTTTTCTTGGTTGTTCTGATTTTGCATGTATAAACCGATACCAAATTCCGCTTGTGTTCTTCTTCACTCTCATCGTTTTTGTGTTGGTTTTGATTCAAGATATATGTTTGTTCATAATATTGTCTTTGTACATTGCATTAGTTGTTGCAGCAGTTTTTCATTGATATTCATGGTTTTTGTGTTGTGTTATAGGCTCATATAAATTGACAGAGTTGACGAAAGCACAATAAGCTCAATGGTGGGTGGTAAATAATCAATATATCCTACTTATTTATTTAAACCATATTCTCCTCATTGATTTTAGCTGATTATATAACATTACTGTCATGAGTAGTAACCACACCATGTTGTTTGTTCAACAACAGTGTTACGTAGACTGAATTTGATATCTGAAATCAATGATGAAAAGGAAACATGGAAAATTGTTGTGCGGGTTATAAAGTTGTGGACTATTCCCAGATCAAATAGGCATACTGTTGAGCTTATATTAATGGACAAGGAGGTATGGTTCTTTACAAATGAAAAAGCATTTTGTGACTATATGTTGCTACTTAGTTTATAATGTCACACAAGTTATTAAACTATGACATGAAATGTTCCTTCATCAGGGTGGTAAAATACTGGCTCAAATGAAAAATGTTGATATGGGAAATGGTGAAGGACACCTTCGAGATTGGGCAAATTTACATTATCCAAAACTTTGAAGTCGAAAAGAATAGTGGTCACTACAAGGCAACGAACCATGCCTTCAAAATTAACCTGCTTAAAGCCACTAAAATAACACGAAATGACCTACCTGAAATGCCTCTTGCCAATAACTCATTCACAAAGTTTGATTACATTCTAGATGGCTCTGCCACACCAGACTATTTAATAGGTACAGATTTTTTTTAGTATTTAATAATAATGTTGTTTCTTGTATTTTTGTTTGTGAAAGTAATTAATTATGTTGTATGGTTGAAGATGTTATTGGTGAGTTAATCGAAATTGGTCATTGGAACCTTGATGGGAAACCAAAGAAAATGTCTTTTACTATGAAGGATGAATGGTATTTTTCACTGCCTCAACCAGTTTTTTTTTATAGAAAATTCACCTATTTTCATATCTAGTTTGTAATTTTTTTGTGTTGTTATTATGACTCAGTGGAACTGATATCAATTGTACCTTGTGGGAGGAACATGCTATCAAACTTAAGGACTGTCTTGATAAACACAAAACTGGACCTGTGGTCTTGGTGATCACTATGGCAAAAATCAAAGAACCTAGAGGTTTGTTGCCTATGACCTTATGTTGCATTATATATATAATAAATATGAAAAGTTAGTGGATTAACTTTGTTGTTTGAATACAGGCCCTTATCCTATTTCAATCCAAAATTCGATGTATGGTTCTGATATATTTGTAAATGGCAACATGAAGGAAATCATGGATTTCAAGGATCGATTGATGAATGTGTAATTATCCAATGTCTCATGTTAATTCTGTTTGACCACAATAATGTTGTGATTGGAGTTATGTTTAATTATATTGTACAGGATGGATCCAACCCAGTCAACACTGGTTTCCTATACCCAAATTGGCAGCCAGATTTCAGGTTCTTCTCAGTATTCAAATGGAGATCGTTTCCTGCATAATGCAAAAGTCCAGATGTTATTTCAAATTGCCCAACTTAAAAAGGTGTATTGTTAACTTTCTGATTTACTATATTTTGATTTTTGATGGAACTACATTCAACATTTGTCGTGATCTCTGTTAACTATAAAACAGGAATGTACGGTTGTCACTGTGTGTATCATCCAGAAGTTGCTTATAGCGAATGGATGGGTTTACGATGCATGTCCCAAGTGTAACAAAAAGGTTGATTCTTTGGAGTTGTCTGTTATTTGTGGTAGGTGTGGTAATCAAAGTGCAGCCACTATGCCAAGGTAGGCTTAATTAGAAATTATTTATAAACAGAACTTATTTTCTCTAATTATAAAAGTTTGTACCATAGGTATCGTATTGATGTTCGTGTCACTCAACAATCTGAATCTGCGATTTTCACCTTGTGGGATCGTGAGTCATATTCATTAATTAAAGAGAGTGCAGATGAAATAAAAAAGAAAATTATTGCTGAGGTAATTCAAATATATATTTATATAATTAGAGATATATGTCATAAATATGATAACTGATGTAGTGAACTCCTGTGTGATGTAAATAACATTTGTATTATCGTAGGAAGGAGAATTTGATGCAAGAGATGTGCCAGAGGCTCTGGATCGAAAAACATTGACTTTTAGGTTCAAATTTGTGCCTGGTAATAAACGTCATTATGTGTCACAAGTATCGGAAGATGATATGTTAGTCAACAGTGTTATGTCACAGCTTTCATCAATTGAGGTAAATGTTAGTTTATTTATGTTACAACTTTTGTATATGGATTCTGAACAACATTATGCAGCTTCAGTTTGGTACTTACTGTATGATTTCATTGTGTATATAAGAAAGATGAAGCTGATCTATCCTTGTCGAAGGCGCATGAGACCAATGAGGTTATTCACAGTGTCATTGATATGTTATTGTGGTGTTTATATTTTCTAACTAAATTTGATAATACCAATGAGTAATGAAAATAAATTCTATTTTCATGTAGCAAACCTTCTCAGCCAGTGGTGATTCTGATGGTTACCTGCTTAACTCCATCACCCCGACAAAGCGCAATTTGCTACCATCTGATTCTGAATTGGATGCCATTGCATTTGAAGATTTGTTACAAATCCAACTGTCTTGTACTAGAGTGGCCAAACATATCAAGACTGAGTAACCATATCAGTCTTTTGGCATTACATTTTGTGTCATTTGATGACAAATTTTTTTTAGATTAATGAACTAGACATTGTATTGGTATTATTGAAGTACACAATGTATTAAGTACTTCTTTCAATGTTGAACCTGCAACTATTACAAACATGTGGCATATTTGGGTGCTGACTAATAGTGATTTATTATGAAATCTATCTATTTAATTAATTTGTAGCTGAGTAACAGTTATTCAACACATTTACTGCAGCTGCCATCTATTTCTTTGAAGTTAAATAGGAAAAATTATATGCCATTTATATTGTTGTGGGTAGTTGTCTATAGTGTGACCTACATTTTTTTACCCTGTGGATACCTATAAAACAAAAAAAAATGTATTTTGGATTGCCATTGAGCATAACCAGATGCAGGTTAGATAACACCTTTCCATGAATGTCATCAATGCCTTTTTAATCCAACCCATGCTGATTTTACATAGCCAGCTGTATTTATTTAACACCTTTACATCAATGTAACCTGCATAAACCCATATCTGCATAAATGTTAGTTCCACATCAAGAAATAGATGGCAGCTGCATGTTAGAAGTAAAGGTAGACTGGTGATTTTCTAATCCATTAACATTCAATGTATAACTAGTCCATTAAACTCAGCCTTTTAGTTGCATAAACCAATCTTATATTATAGCAGTGCTTCTAATCAATGGCAATCCAATTCAGGTACAAATGTTCAGCAGGAAAATTTGAAAAGGAAGTGTATTTGTTAGTCAAAAATTTAAAGCAGTGCTTCTATACTTTATAGCAGAATTAAACAATTTGAAAAGGAAGTGGATTACAAATTCGTACCACCCTGTTAGGATTACAACAGTGCTTCTAATCAATGGCAATCCAATTCATGGACATAAATTTAGTATTATACTGACACATCTTATATTACAGCAAACATATTATAAAGTATAGAAGCTTACACAATTACCACACCTTCTTCAATAATTTAATTCTGTTTGCCACACGATTATTCAATTATCATAATCAAACACGGTTAGATTAATAAAACACAACAGGAAAATATTAAACATGGTTCACCATAAGAGCAAGATGGTTCACCATAAGTATAATAAACATTAAATTATTGACCACTGTCCTTTAATAAAGTAACATCATTAGTCTGAGAATTAGTCAGAAGTTTTATTATTGGTTCAAAAAGAAAACAGCGCAACACAAAGATATTAATGGTGCATACTACAAATCTGCAACTTGGGTGGAGAAATGCATTGTACCAATATTAAATAACCAATCATGATAGACCTATCAAACAGCAAATAAACAATCATGATACCTAAACCATAACCCCCAATATTTGTTGATGATTGACAAGCAAGTGCTACTACCAATGTCATGAGTGCCTCCTACCTTCTTATTTTGTTATTTAAGTTGATTGGTTATTTAAGGTACACCAATGCCATTAGTGGCTACTGCTTTCTTATTTGGCTGATATCCAATTTGGCCAATAGATTACGTTCAAAATTATCATAAAGAAATAGCCCATTTAAGTATTATAATATATGTCTATCCAAATTAAACAAAATTACTCATAATGAAGACCTAACTTGGAAATACTGATGTGCAACAAGCATGGTCCATTTAGTTTTTTTTTGGCTAATCAACTACCTTATACGAAAAGTAACCAGCATTGGTTTTATTCAAGATAGCTAACCCAAACTAGAAAAGCACCACTGTCCATCTTAAGTTAACCACAGTGATAAAATAATTCATGGTTCTGCTGCAACTACTTGTCATTTTATTGTGAAAATTATTCATGGAAGAACAAACCTGTAAGGAGGAGATTTCTGGTAAACATGCAAGATTAAAACGAAGACTCATATTAAGAGAAAGGAGGTTGGGAAAGCAAACAGTGCTAAAATGTAGTCATAACAGTGGTGAAAGCAACAACAGTGCACATGGAAAAGAAGGTTAATTTTTTTTCTTCCTTTCCATAACTGGTAATTGTTGTAGTAACCATTATTTGTAATGGTTCTATTTCAGAACTAATGTATTTCATTTTATCAAAGAACAACTGTCTAGCAAATTGATGGTCGGATATTGGCTGATATCAATAACAATCAGCCACAAAACAATGGAATTCTCATCAAAAGATTCAAAGTTGTTAATCCCATGCTATCAACAAGTGCTACTCAAACCACACGTAACCAGTTCATAGCTATTACCATGGGTGTTGACCAAACAAAGCAGTCCCATTATCAGCCACATTCAATATGTGAGAAGAAGGTTGAATATACAGATAATTTTTTGCGTGATACACATGTAAACATTAACAAACTGGGGAGTGAGAGTGCAGGTAACTATAATGGTCATAGTGCATAAGACTCTTTCAATTATTTCTATCTATGAATAATACTTTAACAAGTTCCATGATACATTTGATTTTGTAACAATGGATGTTACTGATAGAACAGTGGTTTAACTGTAAGTATGAAGTTAGTATTTCAATGACAGGTTACCTGCATTGTACCTATGGCATTTTGAGTATATGTTTCAATGAATCTGTATAAAAAGATGTGGCATTATTGGTTTCAATGATAGGTTACCTGCATTATAGTTTGACTGTAAAATTGGTAACTTCCATCTGCAAGTACATAACTTTAGCAACATATTGTCAAATCATTAAACATTGCCCATGCATTATGTTAGGATATACAATTAAGTGTTTGTTTCAATGATACTGTTACAATGTAAAACTTAAGGTGTGTCCTAATAATTTTACCTCAAAATTATATTACAGATGCAAGATTACATCGAAAGAACATATTGCAAAGAAAACGTTTATCAAAAAGTAATGATACAATTTCTACAACGACAAACAATAGCAACAAACATAAAGGTATTGAAATTCTCCATTCATAATAACATCCTAATATTGAGGAAATAACTTTAAGTTTTTACATTTAGGAATGAACACGATGCTTACACCATGTTGCTTATTTATGTCATACGGATAAATGAATCACTGCATCCTATGTTTATTCATTTATCTTTCTGTTACTTTTTCTGCGATTTTCTCTTTTTTCCAATATCACACAATAGCATTCAGTGATTTTAATGTTATGTCATATGGATAAATCTTTTAATATGATTTTGTTGTTTGTAACTCGTATCTGCCATTGATTATTGTCTTGCTAAATGATGGGCTTTTAACCCAATTGTAATGCTAATGACATAGCTTTTCAAATGGTGTAGCTTGATAGAAAATCATTGATCATTGGTGAGTATATAACATTACATCTGAACAAATCAGCATTCCTCCCAAAAAAACAATATTAATGCGACACCATTCTCATACACGCAAAATAATTTAACACGAGTGAATGAATCAAACAGGACATGGCTAGACTTTTCAATAAATAAAATTGTTTATTCTTCTACACTGTAAGTAACTTCCTCAAACCAATTACAGTCACACTACTGCTGCATGAATCATCATATTTTTTTAACTTGTGCTTTTGGTAACATTCTAAAAAATTAAAAAAATTTAAATGAATAAAACAGGACATGGCTGCATTTATCAATAAAATAAATACATTATTCTCCACTGCCAATTGTTTATTCTTCTACACTCTAGGTAACTTCCTGAAACCAATTACATTTTTATATTTTGGAATTTTTAAAGTTTTCTTTATTTAATTCACTTTTTACGATAATCAGTATAATAGTCTTTAGTTAATATATTTTTTGAAAGTTAATTATTTGATTATTTGTTATAAGATTACCAAAGTTATTAATTTAAATTAGTTTATAATATCATATGTAACTTGCTCAAACCAATTACATTTTGGTATTTTGGAATTTTTAATTTTTTCTTTATTTAATTCAATTTTTACGATAATCAGTGTAATAATCTTTAGTTAATATATTTTTTTAAAATTAATTTTTGATTATTTGTTATAAGATTACCAAAGTTATTAATTAAAATTATATTATAATAATATCATAAATAAAATTGTTTATTCTTCCACATTGTAAGTAACTTTCTCAAACCAATTACCGTCACATCACTGCTACATGAATCATCATATTTTTTTAACCTGTGCTTTTGGTAACATTCTAAAAAATTAAAAAAATTTAAATGAATAAAACAAGACATGGTTGCACTTATCAATAAAATAAACACATTATTCTCCAGTGCCAATTGTTTATTCTTCCACACTCTAGGTAACTTCTTGAACCAATTACATTTTTATATTTTGGAATTTTTAAAGTTTTCTTTATTTAATTCATTTTTTACGATAATCAGTATAATAGTCTTTAGTTAATATATTTTTTGAAAGTTAATTATTTGATTATTTGTTATAAGATTACCAAAGTTATTAATTTAAATTAGTTTATAATATCATATGTAACTTCCTCAAACCAATTACATTTTGGTATTTTGGAATTTTTAATGTTTTCTTTATTTTATTCAATTTTTACGATAATCAGTATAATAATCTTTAGTTAATATATTTTTTTAAAATTAATTTTTGATTATTTGTTATAAGATTACCAAAGTTGTTAATTAAAATTATATTATAATAATATCATAAATAAAAATATTTTTAGTTATAATTGATATAAAAAAATCTGTAATAGCATTTTTATATAGGTCCATTATGGACAATTAGCAATTGAATACTCTGATTGCATTGGGCCTTGGATAATAAATATTCACTTAAGCTTTATCATATATTCAAGCTTTATCATGTATTCAGTGAGCCACATCGTGATGATTACTACTACCATTGCCATTCATTGAATATTTTTTTAAAATGCTTTTATGCCTTTGAAAATTTAAACCAAATAGAAACACAAACTACAACACAGAAACGGAAAAGCCACATTTTTCACTCAAGAGTCAGGGCAGAGCAAACCGCTTCAGGCAAAGGCAAGCGTCAACATTCAGGCAACCGTCAACTCTCGTGATAAGTAGAGTGTTCGTTGTCATCAATGTTTGAATTTAGGTTTTTTATTAAGCATTTCAAAGGATTTTGTTCGACAATGAATGTATAACTTCACGCACCAAGTTCTTTTCCTGTTTATTGCTTTATATAGTGGATATACACGGTCTAATCTCTGTCTGTTTCTTTTCTTGATTCTTCTCCTTTTGCATGTATAAAAGGATACCAAATTCCGGTTCTCTCCTTCATCACTCTCATCGTTTTTTAAACTACACAACATTTTATGTTCAATGCTTTGTAAGGGATAATCAAATTGTTTTTCTGATTTCTAATTAAAATATACGCATGATAATTATTGACTGTTAACCTTGGATGTTTTTCTGATTTTGGATCAGTGTTTTTAAAAGCAGTCTATAAATTTTTTAAATGAGTTTGCCTTAAAGCTTTTGCCTGTTCATTTTGCTATAATGTATGCAAATATACAAATGGTGTAGGTTCATAGAAAGCCACTGATCAATCCAAAAGAATTTTTGCGTCATGTATATTACAATATGTATTTAATTGTGTTGTAGAATGGTCATAGTGATTTAGAATTGACTCTTTAAATGACAAGGATGAGGTAATTTTGATTTTGAAACATGCTCTGCATTTTCTGCTGGTTACTGCTAAAGATTCGTACAGATTTTTAGAGAAGGAATTATATCAAGTCTAGAAGCTACTATTGCTTAGTGCAACAAAATATCTGTTTTTAGATTCTTCATGTAACGCCCCAACTAGAACCGGGGTCATTAACTTGCCTTAATTACTATCATTAATGATAATCATCAGAGTTCAAGCAGTTCAGAAGCATAAGAAAAAGAATGACATCACCAAATGTCATTAACATAGCCATTATACAATATAATATGGTGAATATACATAAAGTCTGTGTCTTAGTACAAAACTGTACATATACATCTCCCCTCAGGGTACAAAACAAAACCAAAGGCGGTAATACAAAACATCAGAGTCATCTGCTCATGTCATCTAGCCTAAGGTTTTACAAATCGCAGCTATCCCTGCATAGGCTTCTTGCCTTGGGATCTGTCTGCTCCTCCTGAGGCTTCGCCTGCAAAACATAAGCCCCACACACGGGGTGAGATATAAAATCTCAGTAAACTCAGGGCCCTTGAAGGTATTTCCTTCCCCTGGTTCACTTCTAAACATACACAAGAAATAGTATATCCAAACCAACTACTCTCAACATTTCATCATCAGAATATCATTCTCACAATCATCAAGCAATCAGAAGTCTCAACTTACATCCACCTGTCAATACTCAGGTGTCCCAAGCACGACCTATAACCGTTCATCGCATGAATCACCATCCCGTAGAGGCTATATCTAAGTATATAGGAACATCTCCATTCAGAAGGCTTGTTGTGATATTTCAAAATGTACGGCAAGTGCACCGATCGTTTCAAGTAATAAAAATGGGTAAGTAGAGTATCGTTCTCCACAAGGATTGGGGTGAAATTCACAGTAATTATAAGTCTAAGCGATTGGAAAGGAAAAAGGAAAAGACAATATTTTTGAATAATTATTGTGTTGAATAATGAATGTAAAAAAACTGAAATTAAAATAAATGTAGTAAAATAGTTGAAATATTACCAATGGAAGAAACAAT
Source organism: Glycine tomentella (assembly GCA_007407185.1). Lineage (NCBI taxonomy): Eukaryota > Viridiplantae > Streptophyta > Magnoliopsida > Fabales > Fabaceae > Glycine > Glycine tomentella. Next base: position 1,559,250 of record PYAF01001420.1, read on the forward strand.
TGTGGTCAGGCACAATCCCTAATGTTCACTGCCTCTTTCACTCAACTGGGTTATCAAGTTTGGTCACAAATGATAAATCTCTTCTAAATTCGTAAATCCTAGATAACTAGCGATTTATCCCTTTAATTCGATCGAGAATCCTAATCCCTATAGCGATTCTGTCAAACTAAGCATTAAGAGAATATATCATAAGGGTTTCCGAATTCTTTTGCTCGGAGAATAAATCTTTCCTACTCTAGTTAATCCCTAATTCCTTAGTGAATTAACCCTTTAACCCGAATCAAAGACCCAATTCCTTGGTGAAATCTATCAAGTTAAGCATATAAAGACTTTATTATAAAATTCCACAGTCACGCATCCCTATCCCTAGGTAATGAACAACTGTTATTTTACTAAGGTCAGAAATTAGAATCCCAACGTCCCCATTGTGAATCCTAACCCTCAATACCTAAATAGAATAGCCGGTTCTAAATAAGAATTAACAATAAAGCATAGAGTAAAATAAAACAATAAGAATTCTCATTAAATACCAGTCAAGTTACAGAGGAGTTTACATCAAGTCATGGCCTTCCCACAATACAAAGTTTAGCCTGCCATAGGCTTCAAAGAAACCAAAGTTGTCAAATAACTCATTATTCTGCAGTGACCTAGCCTTGGTTCTTGTCTTCCAATGGTGTATAGAAGTGTAGAGAGGTGTGGAATGGTGTCTAATGGATGCTAGGGAGTTGATTATCGGATGATTTGTTCAGTCCCCAGAGGCCTTTATTTATAGATAGATTTAATTAGAGTAACAAAGCCTATTTTCTGTGTCAATTTCGAAGTCAATCTTTTTAAATAAGGCAATAACGATTTCGTGGAGCTGATGGCGCGGCTTGCGGCGCTACTCGCGCCGCTGATTCGAATTTGTGGCGTTGATCGCGTGGAGTCCCGCGCTGATCGTGCGGGGCTTTCGAAACAAAAGCTCTGATTTTGCTTGTGGCGCGGTTCGCGCGAGGTTTGGCGCGACCCGCGCGGGACTTCAGATTTGCTTTTCTCCCTCCTTTGGCTTTAATTCTCCTCCTTTAAGCCCTAAATTGCACAAATGGTGATGAAATGAGATTAAATTAAATATAATAATAAACTAACTAATTTTATTCTAATTCCTAACTTATTTATCTAAATTATAATCTAAAACTAGCCTAAAACTAAGATGTGTTTGCAACACATCAAGGCTACATCTATATACTAGGAACATCTTATGCCAGGATCTCAATCATCTGTATGAGGCTGTTGAGTTGAGGGGGAGCTGAATGAAGATCAAGGAAGATTCAGTCAAGGTGCAAGTCTTGGAGTTTTGGCTTTCAACATGGCTCAAGCATTGAAGACGATTGTTTGTGATTTAATGTAAAAGGATTGAAAGCATCATGATGATCCAAGCCATTATAGCATTCATGTATCATTTAAGTATTGCATCATAGAGAAGTTAAGTAGTTAATTAGAAACTTAAGAGAAAGCTAAGAAAACAGCATATAGAAGCAATAATCGATTACTGGCTAAATCTTAATCGATTATTTTGTTCTTAAGGTTTCTGGAAAACCAAGCATTAACACTTTAATCGATTACCTTATCGGGTTAATCGATTACACACAACTCAGCATACTTGAAATTTGGTCGTGTGACTGCTTTAATCGATTACCATGGTGTTGCAATCGATTACATGCTCATTGGATAAACTTAGTCACTCTGCCTTAATCGATTACCATTAGATGTAATCGATTATTCTTCACAAACATGATTTAAGTGTAGGACTGCATTAGTCGATTACCACTGGATGTAATCGATTATTCTTCATAAAATTGATTTTAGCATATGTAAAGTGTAATCGATTACAATTGGATGTAATCGATTACACTTTACTATCAGTATTTTTGCTCAAACTGATTTAATTGATTACGCATCGGGTTAATCGATTATCTTAACCATTAGTTGAAAATCTGATTCTGCATTAATGATTTTAATCGATTACAGGAGCGTGGGGAGCGCATTTAATCGATTAACTCTGTTACGATTTCAACTATAAATATAACCCTTTGCCTTTTTGAATTAATAACTAAGAGAGATCATTACTGAGTTGATTTTTTACGATTTCTGAGCATTCTTTAAAGGCATCTAAGAGTTCACAAAGGTTTCTTCTGGGTTCTTGAGTCTTGCTTCCAATGATTCATTGATGGGTCACTAAGATTGTTAATGAAGCAAGCTTACTCAGTCACAAAGGCTTAGGAATTGATTTTGCATCTTTAGATTACATTCAACCTGAGGTTTCTCATTCATATGCATTTCTATCTTGGATCATCAGGTGAATTCTTTCCTAAATCTTTGTGGGTATTTCGTTTTTTTGCAGTAACTCTGTTTTTGTTGGTTATATTGTAAGTTGGTTTTCTTGCAAGGGAGATAAGGTTTCTCCATGTACAACTGAGTAGGTTTCTCAGTTTGGGTGTATCTTCTAAGGGTCTAATAGGGTTTTAGATCACTGAACTTTCTCTAGGGTTGAGAAAGAGAAGTTTGTAATATCTTGTAAGAAATATATTTGCAATGGTAGAACTCTACTCTAGTGTTGAGTAAAAGAAACTGGATGTAGCCTCTAAGTTTTGAGGTGAACCAGTATAAATCTTGCTTCTTGTTTTAATTACTGCATTCTTTATTGTTTCTGATTGAACTCTGTTTTCTGTGTGTTTAAAATATAAGCATAACAAGTATTGGATTGAACTTGGATAAGGATATTCATTTAGTTTTGTGATAAAGATCCAAAGGGCATTTTTAACTTTGATTTTTGAACAAGAAAATTTTAAATATCTATACTTAACCAATTCACCCCCCCTCTTGGTTAATTGTGAGTGTTTCTTATTTTCCACAGAGGCTACATCTGTATATATAGGAACATCTCCACTCTAGGAGGCTACATCTATATAACAGGAACATCTTATACTAGCATCTCCACTATCTATATGAGGCTACATCTGTATATATAGGAACATCTCCACTTTAGGAGGCTACATCTATATAACAGGAACATCTCATATTCTATCTCAACACAACTGCCTGAGGAGGCTACGTCTGTGAATATAGGAACATCTCCATTCGGGAGGCTACGTCTATATCACAGGAACATCTCACAACAGGTCTTATTCAATCTCCAGTCATATATCCTACTACCATAGGATTATATCTATTCATTCCCAGAATTCACAGTTAGTCTAATGGACACTCACGCCTATCACAGGCTGAACAACTCATAATCATACAATTCAATCTCACATCACAGTGTTCACATTCATTTACAATAGTTCATTAAAAATATCATAAGCCAGGCAACTCATAACCATGAGCATAAGTCTCACATCACAGGGTTCAGATTGCATCTCAAGCATCTCAAGTCAATACATATCATTCCCCCCCATCACAAGGTTCAAATCACATTTTCAGCATTTCAAGTCAACATACATCAAATCTCATCACAAGGTATAGCATATAATCTAGTAGCCAATCACATTCACATTCATGTTTCACATACATACAGTTATTCACATCAAAACCATTCATCCATTTGAAGCATGTGAAAAAGGACATACAACCAAGAACTAAGAGCTTACCTGCTCTAAGCAAAACACCGACTTCCCCGGTATCGTGGCCACCACCACCAGAGATATTAAGCTCACGTCCTACATAAGCAAACACACAACGCATCAATAACGGTCCTAAGCCGTTAGCACGAAGGGAACTACACTCCTTTCCACAGAACACATGACTAATCACTTCACAAGTGATTCTCAGATCCTCACTAGGACCCCTCTCAGCCTAACCAAGGCTCTAGAGCCTCTCCTGAGACTCTGTTCAGGCTAACACAAGCATATCCACACCTTAGCCTTATCATATCTAAGCTCATAACACAACCCATATCAGCTCATAAACAACATCTATACCATCCCAAGAGCAACTTTATCATCTACTCTAGGGTTCACAATAGCCATACATTCAGCCCTTTCTCTATGCATGTATAGTTGAGAGCTTAAATCAAACTTCATCAATAATGATTTCTGAAGGCTCTAACATCATCACAACAACCCTCTGAACATAAAACTCTACAGGACCCTGGGCTAATTCTAACCCCATCACATATGGGTCACTGTTCATGCAAACCCCCAAACTCAAAGTCAAACGAAGAAACTTGAGTTTCTTACCTCAATGACGATAAAGAAGACCCAAGGACCACCTCCCCGAGCTCTGGTGTCCTTTCCACGCAATGGGTCTTAGCCACTCTCAAGTTCTCTGAGCTTTTCTTTGGGGATTCCAAAACTCACTCAAAAGGGGTTTTTGAAGAGAAAAGATGAGTGATTCAAGCTTCCAAGGTGTTTCTCTCACAATCAAAGGCTAAAGGAAGGTATTTAGAGCAAGGAATAGGGTCCTAGCTCCAATGGAGGTCTAGGGCAGAGGAGGAAGAAGAAGGCCTTTCTTTCCTCTTTTTCGAGTCCAGCATGAGCTATTATAAGGCTGGTCTGAAAGTCCCGCGCGGATCGCGCCGTGCCCCGCACTGATCCCGTGAACTGGACGAAACCATAGCCCTGATTCAACCTCCAGCACGGATCGCACCAAACCCCACGCGGACCGCGCCACCTATTCGAACATTCCACGCACTTAGCGCCAGACCCACACGGGTCGCGCCATATGTTCGAATCCACAGCCCTGATTTGGGCTCCCACGCGGATCGCGCCACAGCCACGCTGTCCGCGCCACATATTCGAACCATCCAGGTTGGTCGCGCCATAACCACGCGGATCGTGCCAGCTATTCGAAAGCATTGCTCTGATTCTAAACCTCTCGCGTTGATCGCGCCATAACCGCGCTGATCGCGCCATCTGTTCGAACTTGCCACGCTGATCGCATTGCTTTTCTTAAGCTTCCTCTATCAAAACTAATTATAAGGCTTAAACTTATGCTTAAAACTCAAGATATTACACTTCACTTATTTGATATCTTGATTCTTTTCTGGGTTGAGGTTGGTTTGCTCAACCAATGAACCAATGGTGTGACTCAATGCAGCACATGTTAGCCTATTGTCTGACAAAACAATCAATTGAAGGCTTCTAGGAAGAAAATATAGACCATAACCAGTGCTAATCTTAGAATGAAAGTCTAAAATTCAACCTCATATCTAAAAAATTCATACTTTTTAAGTTCCCACTTAGGTGGAATGTTACCTCAAGTCTAACCTCAGCCTGTAGACGGTTGTGCAGTTCCTTATATCAGGTGGTATAAAGCCTGATAAATCATTAGATAGAAGGAGCAATTTGGTGATATTTAAAGTTCTGTCTCTCTTGATGATTCTTTTGGATTCTTTGGCCGTTAACTGTGTGGTTTACTGTAGCCAATATGATATGTGTGTATGTGTATTATCATACGAATCAAAAACAAGTATTAAAAGATTTACAACAACTCACGAACCCTACCAACATGATATGTTTGCCATAGTACAAAGACAGTTAGTATGTTTGCCATGCTCAATGTGTGCTTGCAACACTTTCTTGAAAGTTTTAAGCTTTTTAGACCATAGATGCACTAACACAAATTTTAAAGCTAATCCCATAAGTAGACATACTGCTATATTTATGTTTGTAATTTATTTTGACATTTTTTTGGAGATCATTGACTTGTGCCTCCTTTCACAGTTTTGGTCCACGTGCAATGTAACACCCCGTGTATACCCAGCGTATTATCATTGTATAATCATCAGATTAGCGCTTAAACAAGTTAATAAAACCTTTTTAAGAAAACAAGTTTATCTTGCGGAAGCATAAAAACCAAACCATATTTCTTGATAACATTATGTATGGAAACACAACCCACAAAACATCACACATGCCCCTGCTTAACCAGATCATACAACCAAACAATAGGCAGAAACATAAATATCTCAAAGATATAAATATACAGGAGGAACATCATCATACATATATAACCAAGTTATATACAACATCTGATCCCGAGGATCCTTCCTCACAAGAGGGCATACAAATATACATCAGTGTATAAAACAAAATACATGCGCAACGCAAGTCTTCCCTCACAGGGGTATACATCAAAATAAAACAAGATGCTGAGCCGAGTTCCAAGCATACAAAACACATCATCATAGCTGAGCCGAGCTCCAAGCTATCCTCTGCTGCCCAAGGCCAAGCAGGTAACGTCTCTACTGGGGCCTCCCGCCCTGAGACTGCTCCCCTCTGCTAGAAGCATCACCTGAAAAACAATAACCCCACACGGAGTGAGATATACATCTCAGTAAGCTCAGGGTCCTTAAAGGCATCTCCTCCACCCTGGCTCACTCATCATGACACAAGTCATCAGGATATCACAACCACATGGGCCATCCCGGCCTCTCATAACAATATACATCACAAGCTATCTAAGCTCTATGTATGGTGGACCGAGTCCAACACCGTCCTTAGTGTGAAGCCGGAATTCAAACCCGTGCCATCCCATCGGGTGCTACCCCTTCGCATGGACGCACGTATATGGTACCTCCGAGCCTAGGCTTCAATCGCGACGGGAACACCTAGCTCTTGGCGTAGGGAATCTCCGCATCCCGGGACCTTATGTCAACCACGCGCAAACCAACTAGGAGGCGCGCTCTCCTCCTAGGGAGGTCCATATCTCTCTTCACTGGCCAGAAGATCTAATAACAGGCTTACTACAATCTCAAGCACAGATACAAGCATGTATACATATGAGCATGCAACATCCACACAATGCATGAATCATGAATGAAACCACTACTCCCTCGGAGTATGGTAGAGCACACACAAGTGGGAAACATCCCCAAGGGTCCAGAACTTACCTGGCAAAGCCGAGCTCT
>PYAF01001420.1:1566238-1590269 GCA_007407185.1 Glycine tomentella
CTAATATATCAAATCACTTCTGATAACTTATGATTTAAAGATTTTTTGAAATTTAGGATATGTCTAACAATGCCCCCATGAAAAACGCTTTGTCAGGCATCAAAGTAGAAGAGATGCTTTGCGTAATATATTGATTGTCTATTTGTTTCTCAGTTTGCATATTTAGCCATTGTTATGTGAATGAACAGAATGATGATTTATTGGCAAGTCCCAGTGATTGAAGGCAGTATCTGATTCAAATCTGTATTGGCATAGCTTGCTTTAATTCACCAAGTTCTCAGCAAGTTAGCGCGTATCAAGCCTATAAGGTAATTTTTTAAAGCAAATAGTTATAAAGGGAACACTCATGTTCTCCCTACACGATATCATGATCTGTTTTGATTATTTCAAGTTTCTAGAGACTCGAGAGTATCTACTCCCTTATTGGATTTCATACTTTCCATATGTTTATGGCTTGACACCTTACTTGTGCATTATGTTCTCAACATTTCATATTTTGAGGAGTTTTCTAGCTTTCCTTTTTCCACATGCATCTATTGATAATTTTTCAAATTTATCTTACATGCATCTCATTGCTATTTATATATGTTTTTTATGACTTTGTTTTTTGTAACTTTTTTAAAATTACATTGATAGTCTTTCAAAGTCCCCTTATCTGCCATTTATTCCTGTCTTCCTAAATCATGTGCCTTTTAACCCAATTGATAAGTATTATGTCTTTTTTCAAGTCACTAGAAATGGATCATAATCAAGTTAATACGAAAGAAATGGTTGAACAAATGATGCAGATTGAAAGGACATCTGAACACTGTATCAACACTGTACATGTTACGGATGTGGTAATCTATTATGATCATTTAGTTTCATGTACATATACCATTATGTAGATAACTAATTGCCTATTGGTTTTTATCATACATGTAGCCATATGCAGAGATTCCCAGAAGCTCGGCACTCAAATGGAAAGACCAGCTGGATGAGACATGGCATCTAATTGATGCTCATGGTAATCATCATATGGTCAAGTACAACATGTGTCAGAAAAATCCTCAAATTCGCTCAGGCTGGCCATCAATTAGACAATTCTATCATCTTGAAGGTAATTGTTAAGTAACACTGACACATTATGGAGAATCAGTGTTTCTTATTATTGTGTTTAAAACTGCCTCTGAGCCCCAAGCATTTCCAAAATGACACTCCCTTTACAAACAGAATCCTGAGTGTTCTGTTTTCCGTGTTTGGCTGAATGAGTATAAGATTTCTGCAAGTGCATTGGTAAGTTTCAGCTTAATACTCAAATTTGTATTTTTTTTATAAATGCTTACTACATATATCTGACAACATTGTTTCGTAATTTCAGGATGTTCCCAGTGAACTGTATTACTACCTTAAGGATACAGGTTTCACAATAGTTTGTTTTGAAGAAACAACTGTATGCAAGATTATATTTAACCACTGGAGAAAAAATGCTAAAATAGGTGCTGGTTGGAAGGCTTTTGCACGAGCAAAAAATTTAAAGGCTGATTTCGAGTTTATTATGGAATTTCCATACCTAAGTAGCAACATAGTTCACTGGTGGATATGTTGATTGTAACAAACAGCTTTGAATACTTTAACCTTTTAAATATGCATGTTAATAGAAACTTTATGCAAGAGTTACAAGTTGTCCTAGACTACCTATATGCTTTATATTTGTATGGATATATATATATATATATATATAAGTTGCTTTTATATTTTTATTTACTTTTTTTATCAATATTAACATGCTTAATGTGATAATGTGTACTTAAATGTATAACTAACCCATGTGTATGCGCACGGGTCCATACTAGTATCAAATAAAAGAAATATAAAAGAAAAATGTGAGACGCATCTAACAGAGGCTAAATTGCTACATGAGAGATTCTTTATTCTCAGGTCAATCAGTTACTACCTTAGTATGGCTACTCTGCCGTTAACTGCACAAATAAATTGCATAAGGTAAAGCTGCTGCATTTAATACGATGAAAGTTCTATACTTAGGTTACGTATTCAAAATTTTTAAGTATACATATGTGTCTTAAATACGTGGACGTTACTGCGAAAATTTTCTGCAGTCTCAATTAAGGCACGTCCAATGGTTGTGTTTAAGCAAATATCAAACACACATACAGATGATGATTAAATATAAATTGATAATTTTGAAATTCATACTTAAGTTATATTGGGCAAGATTTTAATTTCTAGTTTTATTTATTAGTTAAAAAATTTATTTAATTATTAAGTAAATTTTAATGTTTTTAAAACATTAATTTTTTTATCTTCGATATATTTTTAAATAAATTATAATTTTAGTATATTTTTATTTTTTAACCATTTCAATAATTAATTTCATCAATTTTTTAATTTAATAAATTAATTTTTAATTTTTAGTTATTTACTTCTAATTATTAATATTTTTTTACTAATTTTATCTGTCATAAGCTTCACAGACACATGCCAAAAAATAAACCAATCACCAGGGATGAGTAGAAAGGTAACTGATGCGTATAGTCTATCTAGCTGCCACGTATATAAAAAACGAAGCAATATTCCAGAAACGTGTAAGCCTAACTCAGTACTTATCTCATTTTTGTTTCTTAAAGATAAAACTGGTTCAATTTGTATGTGAAAAATACTGTTACTACTATTGTCTCTTTAAAACTCTGAATTTGACAGGGAAGGTATTTTTTTTTCCTGGTAATATTAATAATATATCAAGTAGCAATGGGAGACATGGATTCTTCATCTTCAACAACTTTGTCAAATCACAAGAAGACCTCGTCGGTGTCTCGTTTGAGGAAGGGTTGTTTGTCTTTCGCAGCTTCATTACAGGAAGGTTTTCGATATGTAAAAGCGTTTTTTGTGGGTCAGGTTCGAAATCCAAACTAGCCCTTTGCAATTTTTTTTGGTTCTGGTGTTGTGGTGAATTAATTATTATTAATAATTGAAATGGCTTCGTGTAATGGAAGACTTAGTTATTTTTTGTTTGAAAAATAAAAAACAGGTGAAGACTATTACTGCAAAAAATGAGAAAGAAGCAAGTGAAGCTGAACTTGAGGCTACCAAGATGCAAGTTGAGGCTACGGATGCTGCTGAAGATATAAAGAACAGACTCAATAAATCTGCATAATTTTTCGCTTTTCACTAGTTAATTACTACCAAATTTCTGTCTTTTTTTCTGCCACTGATGCATAAGGGAAAGTGGGAAACAAATGTTTTTTAGTAGTTCCAATTTACACATGGATGTAATATTGTTAATTAAGTATGAATTAATCCAACTTAATTTCTTTAATATAACTTTTGCACTTTAGTTTTAGTCTCATTTTATTTCTGAAGGTCACGGAAGGCCAAAAAACTTGGCTTTTTTTCCCCAAGTACACTTGTCATGGACAAGAATATGAATCCTCTTCACAAAATATCACCCATTAACAAGTTGGCAACAAAAAGAAAGTAGAACAAACCCATTAATTCGTGGAGCTAGCAAAAGGGAACATCGTTTGATAACTATAAAATAGCTGCATCTCAAGTCAAATGTCTAATATCTTCGTGTATACAATACAAGCAAACACGATGATAGATATTTAATTGCAGAAGGTGTTTGTAAGTAGGAGCAGGTTCATATTTAATAAACAAATTTAATATATTTTTTGGGGAGGAAAAGGGTTAGGACCTTCTAGACGAATATAGTCATACATTATCCCCTGGAATAGGGGCAATGGGCCATTAGCCATAGTTTGTGTTAGAAATATAATATTAACGCTCTTCTCTAGCAGAAGACCAGGAACATCAATGCTGAATAGCCAGTAGAGTCCATGGATTCCATGTCTAGCTATTGCATTGTCCTTGCCAATCACTCCCGTAGTGAACAGAGGAGGATCTTGTTTTGGATCATTCACTCTAACCTATAATATCAAGACCAAAAATATCATGGAATGAAACAAGAATAGAAAGTGAAAATACTCAACAAATTGATCGCAGTGCCTTTTTAGATGAAATTAACTAAATTGATTTCGATATAACGTAATTTATGTTTTTAATATAATTTTTTTATTCAAAGTAAAAATTATTCAAAATTACTTCTGCTCAAAATCAAACTAAACATGTAAAATTTATCTAAAATTAATTTTAAATTCAAAATGAATTATCCTATCGTAAAACTAAACATCCATGTAATGTGAGATTACACAGACAAAAGTTTTGTGAGGTTCCAAACCTGTAATTCAGAGATATTTGCACTTGCAAGTGCCAACCTTAATCTGTAGATGTTACTTGTCTCCACGTCATCGAGCTTGAACTTAATTTGCCATGTAGTTCCTTGGTAACTGCAATCTTCTTGCTTCCTGTATTTCATGCACTAATTTCATCTTTCATGGATAATTAATATAGGTGTTTTTAAAGAAGCCAATATAATTGTATCTTGTCTCTATAGAGCATACCTGGTGACATGTGCAAAGAACCAATCTTTTGTGTAGTCACTGACACCCACTGTATAAATTAAATCTTCATTTGGGTATAACTCTGCATATTTTTCCCACAAGCCATATTGCCTAAACCTATAAACGGGTAACGAGACTTAAGAAATTAATCAAATAGTGGAGTTTGGTGGGATCACAAAGCTAAACATGTTGAACCCAAGGATTTAATTTGTAAATATAGGAGCTGACTTGTCTGGATGGTTGACAAAAAGCTTGTTAATGTATTTGGGATTAGGATCAGGAACATAGAATCCAGCAGCAGAGCGATCAGGAATGCCTATTTCCCATAATGTTGGGCCATCTCTTGGTGGCTCAAAAATAATGTCACCAAGGTTTATTTCACAACCTGCATATTTCATTTGTTATTATAGTATTTAAGAAGCATAGGCTAAAACACAACCAAGTAAAACTATATTCGCTAATGATAATGCACTAATAATATTAATAATATAATAATATAAAACAGTTTTATGTTATTACTCAAGCCATGACTTTTAGGTTGTGTTGGTTAGAAGTGATTAAATTAATTTACTGACGACAGAAACGAGACATCTTCGTTTGGTACATGACATTTGAGAACAAAGTTAGGGTATGTAGGTCCCATTAAGCCTAGTTCTTTCCTTGTTACAGTTGTGAAAATGATACATTTATATTTTTACCCCCATAAATCATAAATTTGTGAAAAGAAGTCCAACTTGCATGAAGAGAGTTGTAATGACAAAATTGTATTTTTTTTATTTAATTATTTAACTTTTTTTTAATCTTGTTTCTCATCTATATTTTTTAAACCAAATAATTCAACTTTCAGTTTTATTTATCTTTCCTCTAATTATTTCTCTTTTATTTTCATTTATTCTATTTTCCTCCTCGAAAACAAAATACATTATTAAGATAATTTTATAAGAGTCAATAAATTTATAATATTATATAATAATTTGTGCTTAGAACACATTGTGTATAAGGTTTTTTTTTCTTTCTCTTTCCTCACTAAATCCACAAATGTGTTTTTGTATGAGAGTGCATATATGTGTGCTTTTAAAACTATTGTTTGCAACAAATTAAAGTTAAGTATAGTTTTGTATGTAGAGTTTATACAATTAGTTTATTTTAAAGGAACATTTAGGACGTGGCGGAGCCACGATAAGGAGAAGGGGGGCAAGTGCCCCCCTCCTTTAATATTTTAGGTGAAGTTACGAAAATACCCTTATATTTAAATTTTTCACAAAACCTAACCTAACAAATAACAATAGTACACTGCGCAACACAACACAGTTGCACCTCAGTGCCCTTACGAAACCGCACTTCCTCCTCGCCTGCCTCGACTACCACCCGACGCCTGCCACTCCCGCCCCTACGACACTGTCGTGCAACTCCCCCTCACCTTTGTCGTCACCTTCTCTTTCCTCTGCCTTGCCGGCTTCATCTACAACCGCAAGTACGGACTCTGAAGGTTCCTCTTCTTCAATAAGCTCTGCGATGAGAGCGAGACCGTCAAAACCAACTATATGGCGCAACTCAATGTATGTCACTCTCCACGACTCTGTCTCCATCCTTATTCAGTTATTCCTTAATTCCTTTTTTTTTCTTCTAATTATATTCCCCATACTTTAAAGTTGCTTTAAAGTTTAATGTTCAAATTCGCGGGCCGACCTCCATCATCACGGCTACACGGCTATGCCTACTCGGAGTCAGAAGCGTTTCACGAGTGGGCGTTCTCCATTGACAACGACGTGTCAACATCGGCGACGGCGAGAGACAAGTTCGATTTCGATTTATGTACTTATGTTGATACTTGATAATGCTATGTCCAATTTGATAATGTTCTGTCCAATTTGGTTCTCCTTTCTCTATTTGCTTTGCCTCTGCAACTCTGCTCGTATGGGTAATTGGGTATAGTTTATTGTAACATCCTCAAAATTATATATATGTTATATTAAATTATGAAGATATAATAATAATTGATTATAAACATATAGAGAAGTCAATAGGAAGTCAAAGTAAAAGGAATAATACAATAAATTTAAAACAAGCATACATGAGGTGTTTTCAGCAAAAGATAGCAAAACATTAAATGAAGAATCTTGCTTTATTTGGTTTCAGTCATGTGGATATATGCAACTGAAGTTCAAACATTAAGTAACCTTCCACGTACGCTTAGTTATTTATTATCAAACGTCCTTGCATTTGCTTAGTCATCTATATTTATTATATAAAATTATAATATCTTCTAAGGTAATGATTACTTAGTTAAAATATAACTAAACTAACTCCTAACAGTAGTTTTAATCCAACCAAAACCCTTAAATCCGAATCAGTTAGAGTAGTATAAATAGTCTAGGAATTCAAACTTTCAGCACATCATTCTTTACGTTAAGTTCTTCTACCACCTTTATATACTTCCATTTCTTCTTTCCTTCACATAAAAACTTTCTACTTTAAAGTTACCCATAAATCCTCTACTCATTTCATCAGAGTTACTTGAGGTAGGCTAGACTTCAATCTCTAGTTAAGAAATTATTTAGACTAGTTTACATGTTTAAAATGTATAGATTTATGGTTACTATTTTAGGTTGGAATTTCATATTATTAAAAGGTATTTTATGAGGTGAAAATGTTGATTTAAACCATAGGATAGATGATGATTTATAGGCTAAAGTATTAGTAACATTTGGAAGTATATTTGGTGATTTTTGGAGGTGATTCAGATGAGATTCGAGTTGTTTTTATTAATTTGAACTCCAACCTGGCCATATCAACCTGGCATCCCGTCCATACCAACCCAGCATCCCGGCCATGCCAACCTGGCATCTCGGACATGCCAACCCGGCATCCCAACCATGCCAACCCGGCATCCCGGCCATGCCAATCCAGTATCCCGACCAAGCCAACCCGGCATCCCGGAAAAAAAAAATTAATTTTTTTAAAAAAAAAATTAAAGTAAATATAAATTAATGATATAGTATGGTTTATTAGTTAGACTACTAATATGATTTTTTTTTGTGGCTTTAAGATAACCAATTATCATGCCTGAGTTGATATTGTTTTATTTGTACAAAGTATGGTAGCCTAACCATATTTTTGGTACATATGATGTTATGATGAAATTTGATGTAATTATATGTTGATTCCTGTTTCCAAGTCCAGTACGAGATTTGTGAAACGATATTTGATACTACATAAAGTATGATATGTAGTGACCAGGTGCAGATACATGGAATAATTCATGCATGTTTGCGTAAGACGATCGCAGCGTCTACATCCAGTACGAGGTGTAGTTACATACAGTATGATATGTAGAGACCATGTGCACCCTGAGAAAATTCATTTTATGCATTCATAAAGTTGCATAATTTCTTATATGGACTTATTTGGTTATATTGATGATTTACTAAAAGTACTAATTTGTTTGGTGATTTAGTTTTGCCTACTGAGAAATTTTATTTCTCACTAGATTTGTTCCATGTTTTATTTTAGATAACATCAATCATACTGTTCCTTGATGCACTGGACATAATTATGCAGCCCGTCCTACGTGCCTACATCTACTTTGGGACTCACTTTTTCATCTCTGTCTTTAGTGAGGAGTTTAATCCACACGACCCCTTCTTACAATTTGCTCATGTGTATCCTAACCCGGCTACAGATCCTATAATCGTGATAAGTGAAGAGGATAGCACTTGGGGAAATGTTTTAAAAAAATGAGTTGTGGACTTTGATAAATAATAGTATTTGGAGTACTCTAATGTTGACTATGTACAGAGAAGGAAGATGTAACAAAATATGATATATATATATATATATATATATATATATATAAAAGATATAAACTAGACTGATGTATGAAAGATCATGTACTGTTTAATATTGATTTTTACTACTTATAATATATATATATATATATATATATATATATCAGTTTAACAACTTCTATAATTCATATGTTTTAGAATTTATACTAAGACCGATTCAGTAAAAATAAAATAGCAATAAAAATTATCTAACGTTTTTTAAAAATTTAACCCTAATAAAAATATAATATCTAGAATAATTGTAGGTCGTTACATTTATCTTTCTAAATTCGAACTTTCTCTTCATATATTTGTTTCATAGGCATTAAAATTAGGTATTGAATAATTGTAGGAATTGAATTATTGTAGTGTTTAAATTGGCATTAGAATTTAGAAAAAGACCAAGGATTGGGTTGAGAATTAGGTACTGAATAATTGTAGTGTTGAAATTGATGAGTATATCTGGACATTAGTAAAACATATGAAGTTAGGTATTGAAAAAGATGTATTTAAATGCATGGATAATAAAACAATTATGATGAAATTCTAAAAAATAAAATCTAGAAAGATAACATTGTAATTATTTTTATTGGAATATACTTTTTTTATTAAAATATATATATTTGAATTATTGAGTGTCCACGCTTCTTGGATCCGCCACTAATTCAGGAGTCACATGCTCTGTCCAATAAAATGAAATTAAAATAACCTGGTGTTATGGTGAGGACAACATTATTCCAATACTCTCCAATGAAACCTGGAACCCATGCATAGAGATTGTAATCCGCACTGCGTATATTATCGATTGAGAAGTACCCTTCCTCGTTTGCTCTAGTCCAAAATTGGTATCCCTGACCAAACAAAATAGGCCTCGAAAGTTAATATTGCTGCCCATGTACTACTTACACATGTAAATGTTGAAGTGTTTGATTATTTGGTGGAGAACAATAAAACAATATATGAACTCAATTTTGGTATATGCTTCTGTAGTTTAAACCTTGCATTCTCTTTGCCAGGATCCAGCTTCTCCTGGTGGTGCCAGTCCTACGTAAGCGCCTTCTGCTATTATGTTCTCGTCACTTACAAACCTGAAAAATTCACTTTACAAAAGTTACATTTTGTTCTTAATTTTACACAACGTCATTTCCTTTAATCTTTTTGCGTTATATTTTTCAGACTAATGTGAATAATATTTCGTAAAATAGAGTGATCGGTAATGTAAAAGTGGGAGTTCATAGTCTTGTATTACTTGGTGTTACGTACCTGTCTCGAACTAGTAATGTGCCACACAAACTGCCCCGTTGGCTAGACTTTTGAAAATCTTCTGAAGCTGGAAAATCATAGGGCCAACTTTGAACCTCCTCCTTCATCTTGAGGCCATTTTTGGTTTTCTTAGAGTTAGTAGTTTATATATATATATATATATATATATATATATATATATATATATATATATATATTAATTCCTTTTTGGGGAGGAGGAGCCAAGCCCCTTGCTGTTAATCCTTTGTTATATAATTTTCCTACATGAATCTAAAAATCACCATAAGATAAGTCTAATTAACAACTTGATAGTAAAATTGAAACCTGAATTTTGGCGTCCTCCCAGAGCTCTAACGGGTCATCACCATTTAACAAAGTGTTGAGATACACAAAACTTGGCCCAAAAACTTTCTTCCATGGTTCATTAGGCTGGAGTTTCAAAACTATATCCTCTCCTGCGTAGTGAGCACTAAGAAACATCTGACACATACAACAAAATTGCAAGCTATTTGTATTTAGCCAATTAATAAGAATCAGAACAAATGAAAATATGTAATAGTTTTTCATTGAAATTAATCTAACACTCATTAACAACTAATACTAATGGTAATAGGTGACTTTATGATTCATCGAAAAACTTACCGCGAGGCTTATTGGGCCTACGTGGGAAGTAAGGTTCTGTTTAACTAGGCCACCTGATCGAAACTCATTGCTAGGTATGATAACCCAAAACCCCATGGCTGGATCATCTTCGGATGGCGAACTTATCCAACCATGAACCATAAGATCTTTGTTCTCACTTGAATATTGGTACTTGTCATCCACCTTAATCGGTCAACAACAAATTTCATCAAGCAAAAATAATGCTATAGAGTAAGGGATGGGTTGTCTATGTATTATTATTTAAAAATAGTTTTAAAACTTATATAATTTTGTTATTTAAAAAAATAAAAAAAATGGTTTAATAATTTTTTTTAGCTAGAATTGGCAGCATTTGACAAAAATTTAAAGGCTATTATGTATTTTAGTTAGGTTTAGTTTTGATATATTGTTTGTGTAACTTTTATTAAAATTGTCAACTAATTAAATTACAATCTAAGAATACTTTTAAAAATAATTATCACAAACGTTAATGATTTTCAATAATATAGTGATCTATGATTTGTTTATAATATAAAAAAAATTAAATTCAATGTGTTTCAGTTATTTTTTTTTGTGTGTTTGAAACAAAGGAGAGTGAACGAGGTCCAGAGGTATATTTTTCAATAATATAGTGATCTAATAGTTATATAGTTTCTTTTTTGACAGATTATATATATATATATATATATATCATTTTTAAGAAGGTTAAGTCATAGTTGTAATCCGGATATATTTTGTTTTGTTTTGGTCCTGTATGAAAAGACTCCATACTTTAATTAGCCTTACATGAAAAACATTTACAAATTGATTCCTACCATTTGCTAAAGCCATAAAAATATTAGCTTTGGTCCTTATACTTCAAATTATTTTTCATATTAGCCTTTACATACAAAATTTTACATTTTTATTCTTACACTACTTTTTTAGTCCCCGAAGATAATTCTAACTTCAACAAAGGTTGAGATTAATTTGTAAATATTTTTTCATGCAAGGATAAAAAGGTATTTTTTTTTATAAAAAAAAGGGTTGAACATAAAAAGAAAGTTGGGACTATATTTAAATTTAACTTTTTTTAATATAAAAGGTTAAAGAAAGAGAGAAATAGAAAGAAAAAAAAGAGATAAAATAAAATAAAATAAAATATATGATATGATGAAAAATTGAAAAGAAATAAAAAGGATAATAATTTACTTCATTAAAGATTTTGGATTCAAGTGAAAAAAAAAGAATGAAATATATAAAAATATAGTTAAAAAAGAGGACTTCATAAAGATGAGTTTGAATGAAAATTACTTATTAATAAATTGATTAATATTTTACACCAATTATCCAAAAATAATTTAGAACTCATTAAGAGTATTATTATCATTTTCTTTTTCGTTTTTTTAAGAGTTGCATTGCAGTTCTAGTATTTTTTCTTATTAAATTAAAAAGGTATACCTCTCCCTTAAACTCTGGTTCCACTGGATTAACGAGCAAAACTGCCTCCGGAGGAACTAGTTCTTTTCCTCTTCCTGGTAATCTGTCATCCGGGAGAGGCATAAATCTTTGTCTATCATCCGACACGGCCATATAATGAAAGCTACATAAGCAACCTCTCAAAATTATCTCTGCAGCAAGCTAATTTCGTGCACAAAAATTGAAGAAGATTAAGAATATACTATTCCATTTCATAAGGTTACCCCATACTTGTCTTTTCGAAGCTTGTAAACAATCCTTATTTGAGGTATGTTGAAAGCAGGCCACTCTTGTAAGTGTTCAAAGATGGCGTACGAGTAGAATCCTGAGGAATTACGAAGCATCACATACCTGCACAAATATTAATTGTTTAAATGTAATTAATTAATCATTATGCCTCATTGATCAAAATAAAATCTAATATAGTTAGCAACATACTATATAAAAGAGTACCTTTTGTCAATATTTAGAGGTGCTCTCTTTCCCTTCAGAGATGGATCCCACTTTCTTGTGAATGAGATTTCAACCTGTTCCTCGTTTTCCATTATAATATTAAAACTTGTTCCTACAATCCTGCGTCAGTGCATTGTAGCCAATTAATTGCAAACTACCTCGTCATAACAGTACTAAAGACATCATTATTTACAGCCACAGTTCAAGTGTTTTTTTGGTTTTCCATAAGTCTTCTCTGAGACAATCTTGTTTGAAACAGGATCAGATACTAAACGTGGACACTTCTTTCAGCGGAAATTCAAACCTTGATTCATCATATTTTGGTTTATGATAATCTCTAGTAATTAAGTAGTAACATTTTGCTTAATATAAAATTGGACTAAACTTATGAGAGGCAATGATCACATACCGTTCAAATGTCCCAGTTGTTCCCGTACTTCCGGCTTCACTCCAAACAACGTCCCAATACCTATGAATTCATTATTAAAAGTAACCATATAAAGTCTCATGAATTAATAGTGAGGGAAAATGATTAATCACACACCAGATCTGAATCTCAGTGTGCACGTACATACCCTCTATTATCCTTCTCGTTAAGAGTTTCTAGCAGGTTATCAATGCCATTATATTGTATTCCAGTAACAAATCCACCTGGATTTGATAAATACACTTGCAGTATGCCATTGTCCATAACCACCTGCAATTCCAAAATTCAATTTGCCAAAATTTCAGAATATTAATTATTAAAAAAACTTTGAATATAGAAGAAAACAATCTCTTACTTGACTGTCTTCAACACGCAATTGCACTGCTTGTGAGGCCATGGTGATGATGGATCTTCGCTAGTTGCTATATCTTGTCCTATAATATATATATTTGCTACAGAGTATTTATTTATCATGCAAATTCTTGAGGTTGGTGAGATAAGAGTCTTTGGTCTGGTTTCCTTCAACTAAAGGCCAAGCAATTTTTCTTTTAACTTTATTTTGCTCGGTTTTCATGTTCATGTCTTTACTCAATCGCCTCTGTATGTAGACGTGTACGTTTTGGATTGGCGACTTATTATTAAACAATAATGTCTTTGACTTGGGTTATAGTTTTTGTCATATGTAATACGCACAACAATTAACATCACGAAATATATGTTTGAGCCTTGATACGAGATTCTAAAGTACTAAAGAGGAAGTGATATCTTCCAAATTTGCGAGTTATGATAGGGTGCACAAATTTGAAATTTCGTATATTATACATAAGGTAATATATACAACCTACATGCGTAGGTTGCAAAATTTTAAATATTCCCTTTTGTCCTTAATCACAACATTTTACGGAAGGATATAATATAAATGTAATATCAATTTGAAATTAGTTCTTTTCTAATACATTTTGAGAAACAACGTCTAAACAAAAGTATTCATTTCCAGTTGTTAAATAAACAGGGCTTGCTGTGACATAGATCTTTCCAGAGAGGCTTGGAACAAGACATTTTGCATTGCTCCAAAAAGGTTTGATAAATATGGTTTTACTATATTTCTTCATCAGTGATTTGCCAGAGCGAGGAACACGTTGGCCTTTCGTAGCATGTCACATAATGTGATAATGATATCATATTATTGTGTAAATTTAGAGCATGGTAGTTTTTTACTAGCTGACAATCATGTGATGAGGAAATGGTTCACCACATTACCTGATTTCACACTATTTTCCCCCCAAAAATTCACATAATGTTACACCTCTCCCCCCACCTTCTAATATAGTATAATACATTTTGTCTAATGATCATATACGCTTTAGCCTGCAATTATAACCAACATTATTTAAAATTATAAAATTTTAATTGCAAAACCACTTGTTATTTTTTTAAAATCACATTAAAAAAAACATAACATGTATTTTTTTATATAAAAAACATTTATATTTGAGCCAAATAAAAATCAAATAAGTATGTCCAAAAAAAATTCTTCTTCCTAATATTTATAATTGTTACCTTAATTTGCATATATTTTTTTATCCATATGAATAAAAAATAAATACAAAAAAATTATAATAAAAAATTATAATAACTCACGTATCATTCTTAATTAACTAAGTTAAATATCTCATTTGACACCATTATTATGAAAATACTGCCCTTAATTTTTTGTCATTTTCTCTCCATTTATAAAATTATGATGACATGACAAATTAACTAGCTTACACCACAATTTTCTGCAAACCAAGTTCACCTAATGTAAGTGAGAATTGATTGATTACTTTTTTTGAAAGTTTGATTGATTAAAATATAAAGCTACTTTTATGCCAATGTGGACACCGTCTAATACAAGATTAACAAGTTAATAAAGGAAACCTGCATGTTTTTCTTTGCCAGTATAACTGAAAGCACAGTTCCCCCAAAAATGAAATTGAAGATCAAGCCTTTCTAAATTAATTAAAACAACTTGTTTAAATTATTGTGATTTTATTTAAACTTTATAGTTTTTTTTTTTGGCAATTATGATATTGAAATGAAATTGTTTCCATGTAAACAATGAACCACTTGATTAGAGAACACAAATTGCTATCCCTTGATGTCAATGTTGTAGGTAACTTTATAATTTTTCTAATGATGTAAACTTATTTGTTGAATTATTATAATAAATATTTAGTATTCCATTTTTAATTAGTAATAAAGTCAATTTAATTATTTAGTTTTTATTGGGGCATTATTAATCTTGAGTAATATTTGATATAGTTTTAAAAAAACTTATTCGTGCTAAAATAATAAGAAATGGTAACATATAATTTTGATACATATCAATGTAAAGATTTTTACATTATAGAAATCACTCTAGAAATCATGCATATTGGGATAGTGACTATAATAGGATTTATCCATGTGACTTTAGAAGTGTGCTTTTAAATATTCGGGTTCAGTCCTTTTGCTTTGCCATGCAAATTTCTGACTTCTTGTCTAGTATAGGATCAACTAAATCACGTGAAACCTTTCACTTTATTTTAGAATCTTATAGTCACCCACGAGCTACCATTGTCATTTTGTTGTTATTTGGTGACATCTCTGTTTAAAGAAGACAAATGAAAAATTATTGAAAGGAACTATGCAAATTTGCCAACAACAACAAATAGGAAAGGAAGACATTGCAGAACTTCCATAAAGTATTATAATTTTGTTTGCCTTCCTATCGATCTGCGGACCACTAATTATTTTCCCATTGATTTGATTTGAATTAATAAATGTATGATGTTTCCCATTGTTTAGTCATATGATCATTATAATATTTGGATATTCAGGTTTTCTATTTCATATCATATTTAGTTAGTGGCTTGATTTTACATGCTCTAATTGGGTAAGCCCATAACTTTTTAAAACTAATATAGGATTAATGAGTAGATATCTAATATTGGCCAAACAAAGAATTAGGAGAACCATAATTCATAAATGTAAAAAGAACTAATTGCTTATTATTTCCAATATATAAAAACAAATTTCCCTTTCTCTCCTAAAACAGAGAGATAACAGTCCCATTGAGAAACTAAAGGGTTTTGGTATAAAAAAAAAAAGACCACAAACTATCCCCCTTGTATGCGATTGATTGTAAAAACAGTTTATAGAACCCTTGGTATTCCCGACTCAGGATTTTGAGATATTGAAATTTATTTAAGTGGCTAACATTTTCCAACAGATTTTGGGACAACTCTCAAATCCAGATGTTACATCTACATAATAAAACTGGGAATAAATTTATAATTCTTGTTATAAGTCTTAATTCTTTAAATGACTAGAACACAAGTTAATTTGCAACCAACTTGATTCCAATCCAATGTTGAATATCAGTATGTACAATACAGACAAACAAGGTGATAGATACAAAAATGCAAAAAGTGTTGTAGGTTTCTTCATGTTCATATTGAATAAACAAATTTAATATATTTTTTGGGGAGGAAAAGGGTTAGGACCTTCTAGACGAATGTAGTCATACATTATCCCCTGGAAGACGGCCAAGGGGCCACTAGCCATAGTTTGTGTTAGAAATATAATATTAACGCTTTTCTCTAGCAGAAGACCAGGCACATCTATGCTGAATAGCCAGTAGAGTCCATGGATTCCATGTCTAGCTATTGCATTGTCCTTCCCAATCACTCCCGTAGTGAACAGAGGAGGATCTTGTTTTGGATCATTCACTCTAACCTATAATATCAAGACCAAAAATATCATGGAATGAAACAAGAATAGAAAGTGAAAATACTCAACAAATTGATCGCAGTGCCTGCTTAGATGAAATTAAATAAATTGATTGCGATGTAATGTAATTTATGTTTTTAATATAATTTTTTTATTCAAAGTAAAAAATTATTCAAAATTACTTCTGCTCAAAATCAAACTAAATATGTAAAATTTATCTAAAATTAATTTTAAACCCAAAATCAATTATCCTATAAAACTAAACATCCATGTAATGTGAGATTATACACAGAAAAGTTTTGTGAGGTTCCAAACCTGTAATTCAGAGATATTTGCACTTGCAAGTGCCAACCTTAATCTGTAGATGTTATTTGTCTCCACGTCATCGAGGTTGAACTTCATTTGCCATGTAGTTCCTTGGTAACTGCCATCTTCTTGCTTCCTGTATTTCATGCACTAATTTTATCTTTCATGAATAATTAATATAGGCGCTTTTAAAGAAGCCAATATAATTGTATGTTGTCTCTATAGAGCATACCTGGTGACATGTGCAAAGAACCAATCTTTTGTGTAGTCACTGACACCCACTGTATAAATCAAATCTTCATTTGGGTATAACTCTGCATATCTTTCCCACAAGCCATATTGCCTAAACCTATAAACGGGTAACGAGACTTTAAGAAATTAATCAAATAGTGGAGTTTGGTGGGATCACAAAGCTAAACATGTTGAACCCAAGGATTTAATTTGTAAATATAGGAGCTGACTTGTCTGGATGGTTGACAAAAAGCTTGTTAATGTATTTGGGATTAGGATCAGGAACATAGAATCCAGCAGCAGAGTGATCAGGAATGCCTATTTCCCATAATGTTGGGCCATCTCTTGGTGGCTCAAAAATAATGTCACCAAGGTTTATTTCACAACCTGCACATTTCATTTGTTATTATAGTATTTAAGAAACATAGACTAAAACACAAACAAGTAAAACAATATTCGCAAATGATGATGCACTAATAATATAATAATATAAAACAGTTTTATGTTATTACTCAAGCCATGACTTTTAGGTTGTGTTTGTTATAAGTGATTAAATTAATTTACTGACGACAGAAACGAGACATCTTCGTTTGGTACATGACATTGAGAACAGAGTTAAATTGGGGTATGTAGGTCCCATTAAGCCTAGTTCTTTCCTTGTTACATGTATTAGAGTGCAGATATGTGTGATTTTAAAACTATTGTGCGCAACAAATTAAAGATAAGTATAGTTCTGTTTGTAGATAGTTTATTTTAAAGGAACATTCAGGGGTCACATGCTCTGTCCAATAAAATGAAATTAAAATAACCTGGTGTTATGGTGAGGACAACATTATTCCAATACTCTCCAATGAAACCTGGAACCCATGCATAGAGATTGTAATCCGCACTGCGTATATTATCGATTGAGAAGTACCCTTCCTCGTTTGCTCTAGTCCAAAATTGGTATCCCTGACCAAACAAAATAGGCCTCGAAAGTTAATATTGCTGCCCATGTACTACTTACACATGTAAATGTTGAAGTGTTTGATTATTTGGTGGAGAACAATAAAACAATATATGAACTCAATTTTGGTATATGCTTCTGTAGTTTAAACCTTGCATTCTCTTTGCCAAGATCCAGCTTCTCCTGGTGGTGCCAGTCCTACGTAAGCGCCTTCTGCTATTATGTTCTCGTCACTTACAAACCTGAAAAATTCACTTTACAAAAGTTACATTTTGTTCTTAATTTTACACAACATCATTTCCTTTAATCTTTTTGCGTTATATTTTTCAGACTAATGTGAATAATATTTCGTAAAATAGAGTGATCGGTAATGTAAAAGTGGGAGTTCATAGCCTTGTATTACTTGGTGTTACGTACCTGTCTCGAACTAGTAATGTGCCACACAAACTGCCCCGTTGGCTAGACTTTTGAAAATCTTCTGAAGCTGGAAAATCATAGGGCCAACTTTGAACCTCCTCCTTCATCTTGAGGCCATTTTAGGTAGTCTCATTTAGAAATTAGTCTTGATTCTTTTTTTGGTGAGGAGGGGCCAAGCCCCCTTAAGTTATTGTTAATTCTTTGAAAAAAATATGTTTTTAGTCTTTTGACTCCCTGAACTTTGTAAGATTATTTGTTTTAATTCTTGTATTTTATAGTCGAATACTTTGGTCCTTTTGAACTTTAAAAAATAAGTGTTTTTAATTTCTTAAAACAGATGTTATGTATTTTTAAGAGTTCAGGGACCAAAATGTTTAATGATAAAGTGCTAGGATTAAAATCAAGAATTTTACAAAATATAAAGAGTGTCGAAAAGTGTTGGAGACAAAATATATTTTTCCTTTAATTCTTTGTTATAAAATTTTCCCACATGAAACTAGAAATCTCCATAAGATAAGTCTAATTAACAAGTTGATAATGAAATTGAAACCTGATGTTTAGCGTCTTCCCAGAGCTCCAGTGAGTCATCACCATGTAACAAAGTGTTAAAATAAACAAAAGATGGCCCAAAAACTTTCTTCCACGGTTCATTAGGCTGGAGTTTCAAAACTATATCCTCTCCTGCGTAATGAGCACTAAGAAACATCTGACACATCCAACGATATTGCAAATTAGTTGTATTTAGCTGATCAATAGAAATAAATGTACTATTTTTTTTAACTGAAATTAAGCATTCATCAACAACTAACTAATAGTGTGCTTGGATCAGCGATAAAAATCTATGTTGAATAAAAAATTAAGGTGAAATCAACACAAAAATAACTATTTATTACTTTAAAAAAATCACTGTGGGTTCAACACATCATGGTGTCAAACATGCACTAGTATTAACTGGTAATTTCAAGCTTCTGCTTTACAACAAAACTTACTGAGAGACAATATGGGCCTACGTGGGAAGTAAGGTTCTGTTTAACTGGGCCACCTGAGCGAAACTCATTGCTGGGTATGATTACCCAAAACCCCATGGCTGGATCAGTTTTGGATTGTGAACTTATCCACCCGTGAACCATAAGATCTTTGTTCTCACTTGAGTATTGGTACTTGTCATCCACCTTAATCGGCCAATAATAAAAGCACGAACAATGTTATAGAGTAAGGGTTGGTTTGTATATGTATTCTTTAAAATATTTTTAATGCTTATAAAATTGTGTGGTTTTAGAAAGAAAAATAAAAAGTTGATTTGATAATTTTTTGTTAGCTAAAATTAGCAGCATTAATTTGAAATTAGAAAGGTACCTCTCCCTTAAACTCTGGCTCCACAGGATTGACGAGCAAAACAGCCTCCGGGGGAACTAGTTTTTTTCCTCTTTTGCTCGATCTGTCATCTGGGAGAGGCATAAATCTTTGTCTGTTATTCGATACTGCCATGTAATGAAACCTACACAATTAAAGTAACCTCTGAAAATCATCTTTGCACCAAAGCTAATTAATTCACACGTACGTTTTTGTCAAATATTGGTTTAAGCTAATAAAGCAAACAAAATCACCTCCTAATAGAATATTTAAGTATGAAAATAAAGAAGAATAAAAATATATATTTCATAAGGTTACCCCATACTTGTCTTTACGAAGCTTGTAAACAATCCTTATTTGAGGTATGTTGAAAGCAGGCCACTCCTTTAGGTGTTCAAAGATGGCATAAGAGTAGAAGCCTGAGGAATTACGAAGCATCGCATACCTACACAAATATTAATTGTTTAAATGTAATTAATTAATCATCATGATTCATGACTCATTGATCAAATCTTATATAGTTAGCAACATATATAAAGGGGTACCTTTTGTCAATATTTAGAGGTGCTCTCTTTCCCATCAGAGATGGATCCCACTTTCTTGTAAATGAGATTTCAACCTGTTCCTCATTTTCACTTACAACGTTAAAACTTGTTCCCACAATCCTGCACGTAGTGTAGCCAATTAATTATAAACAAATAACCTCGTCCTAACAGTACTAAAGACATCATTAATTATTTACAGCCACAGTTCAAGTGTTTTGGTTTATGATATAGAATCTCTAATAATATTTTGGTCAGTTAATTAAAAATGGAACTTAATTTATGAGGCACTTATCATATACCGTTCAAATGTCCCAGTTGTTCCTGTACTTCCGGCTTCACTCCAAACAACATCCCAATACCTATCATTTATTAAAGTAAGTAACCATAAAGTCACATGAATAGTGAGGAAAAACGATTAAGATCGAAACACTAGATATGAATAGGGTACACTTACCCTCTATGCTCACTTCCACTAAGAACTTCAAGCAGATTATCAATGCCATTATATTGTATTCTAGTAACTACTCCACCTGGATTGGATAAATACACTTGCAGGATGCCATTGTCCATAATCACCTTCAATTCCAAATTCATTTTGCCATAAATTCAGAATATATATTTCCTGAAACTTTTGAATATATATAAAAAAAAATAAAGAAAACAATGCATTACTTGATTGTCTTCGATACGCAACTGCACTGCTTGTGAGGCCATGGTGAAGGATCTTCGCTAGTTGCTATATCTTTCCATACAACATATTTTGCGCAGACTTAATTTATTTGTCATGCAAGTTCTGAGATTCTATAGATAAGAGTTTTTGGTCTGGTTTCCTTCAACTAAAGGCCAAGCAATATTTACTTACATTTTATTCCTTCGGTTTTCATGGTCAATTACTTTACTCAATCGCTACTGTAGCCGTGCACGTTTAGGATTGTGACTTATTATTATTGAACAATAATAACTCTCCTACTTGGCTAATAGTTTTGTCATGTGTGATGCCCGCAACAAACATCTCACAAAATACATGTTTGATTCTAAAGTAAAGAGGAAGTGTAAATTTGAAATTTTGTATATCGTACGTAATCATGGTCGAGGAAACTGTAAGATCAAGTAGGTAGTTGTCTTAGGCTCTCCAAATTATTTAAGGCTATAAACTTTTTAATGAAAAATGATTTATTATTAATTTAAATTATTTGATAACAAATTTTATTGTGATATATCTGAATTGTTAATTAATGAGGTAGATCAGAGTTTAAAATATTAGTGACAACAAAAAACAAAGCCTTATCTTTCTAATTGAAGTCAGCTATGTGCATATATAAATTCACATAACATTATTCAAACTTTCGGAAAATGCAATAAGATCTCTCATGTCTTCAATGTCCTTGACTTATTGTAGGTCTCGCTCTCCTCTTCACAAGATCAAAAATCATATAATTTTCTCTTAAGGATAAGAGGACATTTACAAACTAACTAATTGATAACTTATTTTAGTTTATGAAAAAATTCATTTCATTTTTTCTTCTCTTAGAAGTGTTTCTAAAGAAACTTTCCAAATAATTCCTAATTCACTCTTCTCACAACAAGTGCTTTGCATGACATTCATTGCAATTGTTAAAAACTACCTTTACCAATTCTATTATCTTTGACTCTATATAACTATATAAAAAAATGTTATGACAAATATATCTAGTTTTATCTAAACACAACCTCACAAAATTAAAAAAGAAAGGAAAATGACAAGAAAAAGCAGGATATGTTCCTTGTATCATTTTCTTTCTCTGTTTCTATGTCTATGGGGAGCCTCTGCATTTAAATTAACAGCCATGTTAGGCATACTAGTTGTAAATCTGTCAGAGAGATAGAGATGATACATTAAATGACCTTTTACCCATGCTTTAGCGACCATGGTACAAAAATAACACATGGTCAAGGTCTTCAACAGAATCCTTAGCACTTAGCAGAGCGTTCAATTTCTAACATTACGGTATCATAATAAATAAAAAAAGGAACAGACGATTTCCTAAAACTTCCAATTATTTTCATCAAATGCAGAGCTACAGTCATTCTCAATGAAGTATATAACTAAATATATATTTTATAAAATGACAATACCGATTGTGTTCTACACTTTTACTACATCACATTAGCAAAAGTATATCTCATCCGGCTTCCGATGCAGGGGAATGGATTATACAGAAAATGCAGGATCCTAAAATAATTCGGCTTTGTTGCTAATGCACGTCACTGGACTCTGCCTTCCTCTGTAGGAAAAAAGATCCCAGTATGACAGCAACACCAGTGATGGCTATTGTGAAAAGAAGGCGTTTAGTTGAGAAGTCGTTCTGTGGCGGCGGAGGCCTTCTTCTAGCACCTTGCTCTCTCTCAGCTTCCCTCCCATTCCTTCATACAAAACACAAGTAAATAGCTTAATTATAAGCAAGAGAGAGAGACCTTGTGAAGCATTAAAAAGGTCAGAAATAAATTATTACATCCACACCATGCAAAGAGGGAGGGTGTATCATCAGAAATTCAATTACATCACAAGCATTTCCTGATATATTTACTTAAATGATGAAATCAATTTCAAATATAGATGTCCTCAGACATAAAATTATGAGGGAAATCAAATACTACGCAGATAGATGATTTTTTTTTTATCAGCAAAGATAATTATATTTATATATATAAGCAAAGATACAGTACAAGGAGTACTGTAAAACTTACATCCTAGCATGAACAGAAGTAGAACCTAGGTGGCTTGAAGCATGAAAAGCATGAAAAAAGCCAACTAAGTTCTTACTTAAGACTAGGTCAGCAAAAGAAATAAAAACCATCCTAAACCCTCCCCTGAAAACCAAAACATTCCTTCAGGTTACTAGACCAATAATGAAAAGGAAAATCAAATCCTATCTCCAAATTTTTAAGCCAGGACTAGCAGAAAAATAGAGTATCCTCCAGCAACTTCAGGCCATTGAAAACTTCGTTGTGGAAGACAATTCGATTTCTATGGTGCCAAGAACTCCAAGTCAGGGCGATCCACCAAATCTGTCACCTGACTAACCTATTTCCTTTTAAATGGCAGAAGGAATGTTGGCAAAAGTGTTCTTTTGGAACATCAGAGTACACCCCTACAATGTTGACCCATGACCTTGACCCCCACCATATCGGCAAGATGTTAGGGCAGGTGAAAAAAAGGTGCGATGCGTCCTCCTCGTGGCTTCTACAAAAAGGACATGAAGCATCAATGATTTCCATGTTTCTCCTTAAATTCCGTTTCGTAGCTAATCTATCCTTCCATAACCTCCAAGTGAAGCATGTGGCTTTAGAAGGGATTT
The DNA here is from genome assembly GCA_007407185.1 of Glycine tomentella. NCBI lineage: Eukaryota > Viridiplantae > Streptophyta > Magnoliopsida > Fabales > Fabaceae > Glycine > Glycine tomentella. The sequence continues at coordinate 1,589,658 of PYAF01001420.1, forward strand.
TTATCTTCCATAAAACCTTGAACAACTCATCTTGGTGCTGTCTTGTGTCTTCCTTATGGAGTAGTCTATAAGCACTCGCCACTGAATACGTCCCATTTGGTGCTCCCGTCCATAACCAGAAATCTGGTTGGTGAACTTGAACCACCAAACTCTGAATGTCCTCCATAAATTTGGCCATCATCTCAATTTCACCTTCCATGAATAGTCTCCTCCATCGAAGCTGCCATTCCCATCCGCTCTGAACTAAAGATCCCAATTCTTGAATGTATTGCTGTTGCTGTTTTGAGTTTTGGAATAATCTAGGGTATTTGACTTTCAAAGGTACTCTATCCTCCATCCACCCGTCTTCCCAAAAAAGGACTTTGGATCCACATCCAACCTGCCACCTAAAACCTCTATGGAACCATCCATCCTGTTGATGTATCAAGGCTGTTATTGATGTCCTATTTTCTAGGAGTTAATTAGTTGTTTTTCTTTTGCTCTATTTTACTTGGTCAGCCTTATTTTTAGGAGTGTTTAACTGCATCTTTATTTTTTACTATTATGTTGATTTGTTGCTGATTTTGTGGACCAAGATATCAGCTAGTTAGTGGGCAACGTGTGTTTTATGGT